>JAJOOF010008406.1:0-48635 GCA_029582545.1 Solanum lignicaule | reverse complement strand
TAATAAACATGTATATTTTAGCAATCATGTTATTTTATAAATATTTGAAAAGTCATCACAAAAGATTTTACATTTTAGTTAAATATTTTATTAATTTACTTTAAGTTATAGTTATAATATCGAGTTAATTGGTTTTGTAATTGAATTAGTTAGTTTATAATTAAGTTAATTATTTCTTATTTCGTTAAGATTAAGAAGCTCATTAATTAATTTATATTAACTCATCTTGTTTAAATTTTAGTTGAATTCACCAATTAAATTCTATTAGGCTATAATTGAAATCCATTATTTAATAACAATTCATCCCATCTTTTAAGATTGATTTTGGGCCCTTTTGTTTCACTCCAGCAGGCCCAATTCCCATTTCCTCCAGCCCATTCAATTCCTAGCCCACTAAGAACTCAATGCCTTCAGCGACCCATTCCAATTCACAACCCAATAATTCCCAACATAATATTACAACCAACGATCCAAACATACATACAACAATACCACATCCGACCTGACCCTTTTCTCCTTCTTCCTCAACGCGAGAACCAAAATTCAAGACGCTGCATAACCCAGAAATCGCGGACAGCAACAATCAGCAACTGCGACTTCTTCTTCTTTCACGAAACCAGACGACCCCACCCTATTTTTCTTCTCCAGACGCAACCCAGAAAAATCCAGCAAATCCATAAGTCCCGTTACCCATTTGCGAACCCATAACCCTAGCTACCTAATCCGATCCATCACCCTCACGTCCCCTTCTCCCCCTTTCGCGGAAGTCACTGTATTTTCCATCCCTTCCACTGTTGCCTTGAAAAGGAGCGGGTATATTCAAAATTCAAACGAATTTTACCCCCTAAATCTGTCTCAATCTTCCATATAAATAGCCATTTACACTCGAGGAAAAGAAAGGAGAAAAGAGAAAGGAGTTTGAGTTCTTTGGCAATAGTAATTTTGCACTTAAAATTTTATATTTAGCTTTCTTATTCTAAGTTCCGAGAAAGCCCCCACTCAAATTCTCTTGGTTTGCTATTCATATTTGGTTTTTGTGGTGAAAGAATCGTTGCCCTCTCAAGCACGTCGTTCCCCGTTCACTGCCCCGCAACAGGTGATCTTCGTCTCATTACTTTTACTTCTATTATTGTCTCTGTGTAAATGTTATGCCTATTGTAAGAAAAATCATGTGTCAAGAATAATTTTCATTTGTTTTAGCTATCATGAAAGTGATGTTTTAAAAATATGTTTTCCGATTTAGTTTGAGGCCTGGAAATAATTGAGTTCATATCTTTTTCACATTTTAGCTACTTCGAGTTAAAAAAAAATGAATTCGTTTGGAATCAGATGATATGTAAACTGTTTTTGGTTCCAAGTTTGGCGTTTATTTGTATCTCTATGTGATAAGCAATTTTCAGTTCATATGTTCCTAGTTAAAAGTGGTTTTAAAGGAGATGAATATTGTTCTTGTTTAGTTAGAAATGTTATGGAGATGACTTTTCTTTTTTTTTTTTTCTTTTTTCCTTGAGTAAAAAATGTAAATAAAACTATGTGTGTAGGCTTTCCCTGTAGTTTGGTTCCCATATATATATGAACATAGACTTTAAACTCCTTCCCTAATCTGTAATTAGTGGAATTGTAAGCATAAGTTTTCTTCTAAATATTTAGTAATTACTGTGTGACATCGTCAAGTAATCGTGGTTTAATCTAATTCTTGTCATAAAAATATTTCTCATGTAGTAAGAAATTTGTAGCCTTATATTTGCGTGTATTTTATTTTAAGGTAGAAACATTTTTCTTATTTTATAAAAGATGGTTTCTTTTTTTTTAGTTAGAATACTGTGTTGATCTTGCTCAACCCATTTGCAGGTTTACTTCATGTTCTTGTGCATACTACTTTTTTAGTCTTGGTATACTCTGTTATATGAAGCATGTGCATAAGTTTTCTTTCAAAAAATCTGAAACAATGACGTGTACATCTATAAATGTCTTATTTTTCTTTTTTTTTTTAAAAAACAATGAGTTTTCAAGTTTCTTTTATATTTTGTTAACATGTATGATATATGTGTTTAAGTCTATCTTCTAGATTTTAGATAAATGGCTTGTTTAATTCTCCATGTGCCTTGAAATGTAATTTTGTTATCTTTTGATCGAACTTGAGATTGGACTTGTTTGGCGGTTTGGTTATTTGAGTTGGTTTAAAATCATCAATGTATCTTGTCGGATGCTGGCACTTTGTATCTCAGATTGTATTGTAAACTTAAAAGATCATATATTTTTCCATGGTGATAAACTTTTTTTTTTTTGTTCGAAAACCCCAAAAGGCATGAAATTGTTAATTCTTTCAATAGCTAACCCATTTGAGATTTTTTTAGATTTGAATTGTTTTAACCTTTGTATGTGACTTATGCACTTCTCCACATTTGTTTAAGTTAATATTGATTTATTACTAAATTGGAAAAAATAATAATCTCGGATATACATTATCTCTAATTGTCTAAGCTAATGGATTAATGTGTTTTGATATTACCGTATCAACTAATAGCTTTTGAATCTCATAGTGATCTTATTCTTTCATGTAGGATAATTTGGTCTAATTCTTTATCTTATTTCTAATTCAATTGCAAATATTTTGGAATGATCCCGGTATTACTATTGTTGAAATTCTCTAAGAGTGATGATTCTCCCCTCTTGCTTAACTAGAATTTTCTCTTCTCCAGGAAGTCGTAGCTTTGAGTTTCAGATTTTGTTTTGTTTTGCTTAGTTGAATATGTTGCCATTACTACCATTATTATTTTAATGAATTTTTAGTTAAAACTTTGTCCTTGTGTTGCCAACATTTGTAGTGTTGCTTTGCCCTCAAGTGTGGTAGCCATCAAATTTGTTTGTTTGAGAATAGAAAGATTAGATTTTTTGCATATTAGTTGAAATGATTGAGAATGTGTCTTCCGCATGATTAAAGAATACATTCTTCCTTATGTTTTCTCTTCCAGTGAGCTTATTCAAAATCAATAAGTTTGTTACCATTATAGGTGATTTGATCCTTGACTCATCATATTGTGGTATAATATGGTTTTAGTGTTTATCCACTTAGTATTCACTGTCAAACATTCTAAAATTATTAAATGTGTTCTGACTATTGCACTTCCGTTTAACTATTGAGAGGCAATTGAACTTATTATTATCTCACATGCTTAATTATTTTAGTGGAGTTCCATTATGATTAACTATTAATCTTTATCCTTATTTTCTTGCATGAACCCTCTCGGTTTGAGTCCATTGGACTCCCTTTGTTACTCTCCTTGCATCACGGGTTGGGTAGAAACCCAACATCTTCTCCATCGAGTTAGCAACCATTTTTATACGAGCTGGAAATTGAAAACAGGTGTACGAAAAGTCCAAAAATGGGCAGTATACATGCTGTATACAGCAGTATACACCGGTATACATGGTGAATATTGGTATACAGGTCCAAAAAATCAAACACAGGTGTTTGGAAGCAAGATATACATGAAAAGAGCTGATATACACGCCGATATACACTAATATATAGCCGGTGTATACAAAAACGGGATTGGGTTAAAGGCCAAAATTTGCAACGAAATTGGCTCAAGAAGGGGCCCAATTTCATTATCTCTTTTACTCTTCTAATTGTTTGATTATGTTTTGGCTAATCTTGTTAAACTCTAACTTTTAATTAACTTAATTAAGATTCCCCAAAAGATGAATTATTTTCTTTGTGTTGGTTTGCTTTGCTTTAAAATACTTTTTTTTTTTGTGTTGAGGTAATTTATTTTATTAATTAAATATTGATAAAAAATATAACTTCAATTAAATTAAATCTTTTGTTCTTAAAAAGATATGTTTTAACGCCTCTTCATTTACTTTAAAAATGGTTAAGTTAAAGCTTATTTTCAAATGAACTAAAAAAAAAATGTTCTTTTTTTATTTTAGTCATTTTTCCTCAAAAGTTAGGCAAAGCTTTTATTTATCAATTGATTTAAAATAGTCTCATGATTAAATTTATTAATTTGGTTTAAATTATTATTTCAAATGAATTAAATAGATTTTAATTAATCTAATTTTTATTAAAATTCTAAGCACTTGTATTTAATTCAAATGTTTCATTTATTAGGTCCCTTTCTCTAAAAACATAGAAAATAATAAAGAATGTATCATTTATTTAACTATTTTTCTCAAAGTTAATAAAATATTGTAACTTATTATTTTAAATCATTATTTTCTTAAAAATAGTCAAATATATTTTAGTCAAGTCGCAGGTCAACCACATGTTAGCGGGCACTTCGAATGCTTAAACCCTTCTCGAAGTGTAAATTGAACCCCGAACCCTTTTTGATATTTTCAAATGATTTTTTCTGTTTAAATCTTTGAAAATTATAAGTTTTCTTGATTTCTTTAAAAAATTAAGTGGCGACTCTTTTCTAAATATTTTTCTCAAATTGTTTTATACTTAGAACATTTTTTTTCTAGAGATAGTCAAATTACGGCACAACAACAATCATCACCTACCTCGAAACAAGCTTGAATTCCCTAAGAAACTTGATTCTTCCCTTTCCGAATTCGTTCTGCTTGTTCTTGGTCTATAAACAATTAATTTAACATGGGAATCAATAAACAATAACTAATTACCTGAATTACTAACAATTCTATCACCCCTAGATCATACACATGATCCCCATACCTATATTAGGGCTTTCTTCACCATAATATATAGATCAAAACCCTTCCCCATCGATAATTACCCATTATATTACGTTCTAAGGATCGAAAAACGAATTTGGGGAGTTAAAATCTTACCTTTAGCCTTAATAATGGTGAAAAATCATCAAGAAAACACCTGGGTTTGTTCCTTAGCTCAAGTTCAAAAATTGCAGAATAAAACATTTTTGGGGTTTATTTCCGACTTTAAGTCACGTCTTCCCCGCCATGGCGGCACCCACCCTGCTATAGCAGCCCCACCCTGGCGACAGAAATCCCGCCTCAGCGATTTGTACGAAAAGAGTGAACAAAATTAATAATTCCAAGACCCCATTTCACAACACACCTTCAATCGACGACATTCAGAAACTACTTGTTCACGCTAAGATCAATTTCGGGAGTTCTACTCGCCCGAATTCAATTCCGTAAAGTCGTACGGGTTCCTTAATGTCTTAGCTATCTACTCATGAGATCGACGTCATAATTAGATCACCCAATTGCTACCCGATCTCCTCATACCTCACATACTCCAATTTCGTCCAAATCTGGATTAGGTTGGGAAATCTCAAGTTACAATGAAAAAGTTTTTCGGCCCAAAATTTTTCCCCGTTGGCTTTTCTATATCGACGGGAACATGTCGTTACAAGAAATAGTTGGGTCATATTGTAGTACTAACCAAAACGAAGGTGATATTTTGAGCATTAGAGTTTGTTTGACATTGCTACTAAAAACTACTTATTTTTAGAAACACTCTTTTAAAAAAGCTTTTCCGAAAAATGTTTTTGACAAAAAACAATTTGTGTTTGGTTTTTTCATTTAAAAAGTGTTTTTGATAAGCGGATTGTGTTTGATTAATTTAAAAAAAAATAACTTTAAGAGTCAAATTACGGAAAATGACCAGTCTCAATACACTTTTAATATATTAAGATTATTTTAAATATCGATTAAAAAATTAATTAAATTTTATCTTTATTAAATTAAAATTTTCAATCAATATTATACATAGATGAAGAAGAAAATAAATTAAATATTGATATAATATTATCATGATACTTTAAATATAATTTAAAAAATCAAGCAAAATAAATTTAAAAATCACTACATATGAAAAAATCATTCCAAAAATACATTCCAAAAATAAATAAATTAAAAATATTTATTGGAAAATATGTATACATGACATAGATATTTTGGTTTTGAAATAAATAATTTTTTGTTTCTGCTTCTTTTAAGAAGCATAAATTCTTAAAACTGAAATTTGTATGATGAAAAGAATGATCATTTTTTTCTTTACTATGGTTGAGATTTGAATTTTGTCAATGAAATTAGAACCATGTTCATCCTCATTCTCGTACTCTTGCATGTTGCCAATCTGTGTTTAAAACATAATTATTGATTTCAATAAACTTTGCAGAAACACGAAGTTACCAAAGTTTAATGAACCAGTAAGAACAGAAGAGCATAAATTAATTCACAAAAAACTAAAGTCTGTAAAACATACCATAATCTGTAAAAGACAAAATGGAAAGAAGGATCAAACCCACTGAATGCACAGTGTCCCCTTAAGGAAATTATTCCCCTCTAGTATCCGAGGTTTGATTTGAAATATGTCCTCCCAGGATAGAATGATCTCAATCACCAGTGTATTGATACCCAAAATGCTGGTGTCAGCGAGCCACTCAACGGCAGTAAAGTACACGAAAAATATTTGTGCAGAAGAAGAAGAAGAAACTAGAAATTTTTGTAAGTAAAAAATTCTGAAGAATAACTGGTATTTATAGCCAAGAGGAACTGATTCCGAAATGTTGCAACCTTTTAGAATCCACACGACCATTAATGAAAGTTTGCAACCTTTCAAATGGTCATGGCTGTTCCTGAAAGTTGCAACCTTTCAGAACAGTCATTTTCAACGGCGGGAAATTTAAATAAAATGGGAAAGTTTAAATAAAAAGGGTCGCGCGCGGATCCGAGTCGGGTCGGAACGTTTCGGTTAATTAACTAATTAATTGAAACGTTTTGGCCATTTAATTTAATTTAATTAATTAAATAATTAACAACAACGGCGCGAGGGGGGTCCCTCTTTCCAACCCTTTTAACAATTAATTAAAGTGTTTCTCTATTTAAACTCTTCTATTTTTCTTTCCATCACCGATGAGGGAGAAATGCTTTTTTACTAAAGCATAAGAGGACTTTTCAAGTTCCTCTCTTTTCATCTTTCCTCCATTTCCCATTAACTCTTGCTATATACCCAATATTGCATTCATGGCTAAAGTTAGTTTTGGGAGAAATTGTTGTCAACCATGCAAGAATTTTAGGCTTTCTCGTGTACTATGAACGGTGAGATCCTAAAAAAAATTTAGTTTGAAATAAAGGAAAATCATTTTCCAAAGCTTGTACACATAGCCAAATGTTGTGAAACTGCAATTTGATGACTATTTCAAAGGTCTAATCTAGTGCAATTAAAGAATAGATTTAAGATGCAATTTTTCTTAAACAAATTTTTTTAAAAAAAAAAATAGTTTTGTGGCGATCAAGGTCGCAGTATTGTCTCACTTTATATGACATAGAAAAAATTTAGAGAGTTAATTAAATTTTAATATGATTTAAAAATATTTTAAGTTGTTAATTATTGTAATTTATAGTACTTTTTATGTATTTTTTAAATAATATATGTTACTTCCCTTGTCCCAATATATGTAGCACAAATAAAATTTCAAGAATCAATATGTTATTTATAATTGAGATTTACAATACTTTTTATGCAGTTTCCAATTTAAATAATACAAGTTATTTCTTTTATCCCATTTTATGTGACATAGATAGATTAATTTAATCAATCGAATTTTTTTTTTATAAGCAATCAATTTTTTAATATGTTTTTGTAAAAATATTTTAAGTTGTCAATTATCATGATTATATTTATAGTATTTTTTACACAATTTTTAAATATAATAAAAAAATTAAAAAATAAGACAAACAAATTAAAACGGAGGAAAAAAAATAGGAAAATGTATATGTAAGTGTAGAACCACACAGGTGAAGCAGACATGTTGACGGTCACCTGTGTGGTTATTTTCACTTATATATAAGTAGTGGATATGACAAATTACATATGTCAATGCGTGTAGTGTGTGTCGTGATTTATTTTCTTTGAGAGAAAACCCTAAAATTTCTTCTATTTTGTCTAATTAGTGATGAATGTGTGTTGTGCTTTATTTTCTTTTACGTGTAACACAGACTTGGCTCTTAAGTCTTTAATAATATAATGAAAATTGATAGCAACATTTCTTGTTTATATCATGACTTTTTATTCCGTTTTGTGAAACAAAACCCAACTAGTGTCAATAATCAATAAGAAAAATGAACAGATTTTTTTGTCTTTTTGCTACTTATTTTCCTCTTTTTAATCCGTCTTCACATTAATTATAATCTGTTTGTTACTTGTTTTCCTCCTCCTTATGAATCTGTTTTCACATTTTGGAAATTATAGTCTATACTTTTCAACATTTTATTTGTTTTGGTGCTATATATATAGTGGAGTAACTTTGATCATTGGCAATACCACACACACAAATTAAGATCATATGGAGAAGCACATTTTCTTATTGATTCTTCTCTTTCTACTTCAATTTTCCGTGTCATTTGCAACCTCAAATGAGACAGACCAACAAGCTCTACTAGCTTTCCAAAATCTTATTACAAGTCCTAGTCATTTTTTGGCCAACAATTGGACCAACAATACTTCTTTTTGCTCTTGGTTTGGTGTCACTTGCACTCCAAAAACCCAAAGGGTTGTGGCCTTGACTCTTCCTAATTTGCAACTTCAAGGCACAATATCCCCGTTTTTGGCCAATTTGTCCTTCCTCAATGTTCTCAATCTTGGGAACAACAACTTCCATGGTGGGATCCCTTATGGACTTGGCCACTTGCCTTGCTTGCGAGTGATTGATGTTCAAAACAATCAGCTAGAAGGAAGTATTCCAACAAGTCTATTTCAACACCAGAAAGTTCAAGTTATTTCATTGGGCTTCAATACACTCGGTGGTGAAATGTGGAAAGGGCCATGGTGTGTACCGGAACTCAGAGTCTTAAATCTCAGGAACAATAGCCTCACGGGTATAATCCCTCCTTCTATTCGAAATGCCACAAAGTTGCTTAACTTCAGTTTGTATGGAAATAGAGTTGGTGGCAACATTCCAAAGGAAATTGGTAATCTGAGACAACTTGAATTTTTGTCCTTGGTCGATAATCAATTAACAGGTTTCATATCTGCAACATTGTTTAATATCTCATCGCTTCGTGTCCTATCTCTTGGAATCAATAGACTTTCTGGTCCTCTCTTGCTTGATGAAAGGAATATTGTGTCAAATATAGAGTTTCTAAGTATATCTAACAACCAAATTTCTGGCTGCATTCCTTCCAACATATGCCAACTCACAAAGCTCAAAGTCTTGTCCATATCTTTCAACAACATAACTGGAGAAATACCCAGAAATATTGATTGTTTATCTAAACTCGAACAGTTTTTTATTGGTGATAATCCAATAGAAGGGACTATTCCCACTTCATTGGGAAATATATCCACTCTTCAACATATTTATTGTGGAAACAATCGCATAGTGGGGAAAATTCCCCAAGAATTAGGGAAGCTATCAAATTTGAGGCAATTAAACTTTGCCTCTAATTATAATCTTATTGGTCGAATTCCAGAGGCTATTTTCAACATATCTTCTTTGGAAATCATTGATTTCAATTTCAATAGCCTCTCGGGTAGAATCAAGTCACTACAGGTCTTCATCTTCCAAACCTTAAAGTACTTGAGTTGGGAGCCAATCAGATCAAAGGGGAAATTCCATTGTTCATAACAAATACTTCCAAGATTGAGACACTGGTACTAGCACGGAACTTTCTCACGGGCGCTATTCCTAATAATTTAGGAAATCTTCGTGAGCTGCGATTACTGTTCTTGCATACTAATCAACTTACCAATGAACCAAGAGAGCATGAATTGCGATTTTTCAATTCTTTGGCGGACTGTAGAATGTTGAAATATCTAGAAGTAGGTTCCAATCCATTGATTGGCATTCTTCCCAATTCTATTGGGAATCTTTCATCTACTGTTGAATACTTTGAAATAGGATATGCACACATCAACGGCCTCATCCCCATAAGTATAGGCAACATTAGCGGTCTTACAGCCTTGTACTTTGAAGACAACAACTTGGCAGGGAATATTCCTTCTGAGATTGGTAAGCTTAAACAACTCCAAGGGTTGTATCTATCTAAAAATAAATTGGAGGAACATATTCCAGAGGCGGTATGCCATTTATCTAATTTGGTTGAATTAGGTTTGGATGATAATGAGCTACCTAGATTAATTCCAGAATGCTTAGGTAATCTTAGCATGCTTCAAAAGCTTTATTTGGGTTCTAATAAATTTTCATCAAAAATTCCCTTGAGCCTTTGGAAGATGAGTAGCCTTCTCTATCTTGACGTGTCACATAATTCAATAGAGGGACAAGTTCCCAAGGATATTGGAGGACTGAAAGCCATTGTAGAACTACATCTTTCTGGTAACCACTTTTCAGGCATGATACCAAGCAGATTCGGGGAACTCGAAAACCTGCAGTCTCTTGACCTATCGAACAATTCATTTTTTGGTCAAATTCCATCCTCCTTTTCCAACTTGATAAGCTTGGAATTCTTGAATTTGTCTTTAAATGCATTCTCAGGTACTATTCCTATGTCTTTGGAAAAACTCTCATCCCTTAAAAGAATCAATGTTTCATTTAATGATTTGGAAGTGAAATACCTAGTGGCGGTGTGTTTGCAAATTCCACACTGCAATCATTTTTCGGAAACAAAGGTCTATGTGGAGTGCACATATTGGAGATTCCTGCTTGTGCTATCACTAATCCTGGACAACAATCAACGCTTAAGGAGGTTATGCTAAAAATTGTTTCTCCGATGGTTATTTCATCCTTTCTCATATTCTTGTTGGTTTCAATTTGGATAATGAAACGACAAAAGAAAGGAAAGTCCAAAGATGTGGAGAAGGCTTTAGAGATCAAAACTCATCAATTGATTACTTATCACGAGATTCAACAAGCAACAAATAATTTTGATGAATCCAATTTAATTGGTGTGGGAAGTTCTGGCTCTGTGTACAAAAGCACATTATCTGGGGGAAGTGTAGTGGCAATAAAGGTTCTAGACTTGGAAAATGAGCAAGTATGCAAGAGGTTTGATACCGAATGCAAAGTGATGAGAAATGTTAGACATAGAAATCTTGTTCCAGTGATTACTACCTGTTCTAGTGACTATATAAGAGCCTTTGTTCTGCAATTTATGCCCAATGGAAGTCTTGAGAATTGGTTGTACAAAGAAGATTGTCACTTGAATCTTCATCAAAGAGTCACTATAATGCTTGATGTAGCTATGGCAATTGAATATCTACATCATAGTCATGTCAATTCGATAGTTCATTGTGACCTAAAGCCAGCCAACGTTCTTTTGGATGAAGATATGGTGGCTCATGTTGGTGATTTTGGAATCTCTAAAACTTTAGCCATAAGCAAGTCCATGGCTTATACCGAGACATTGGGCACTCTTGGATACATTGCACCAGGTATAAAGAATCTACTCCTTTGATTTTCTCTTATTATAATTATGACTCTCCAAATTCTAGTGGTAAAAAAAGTAAGTCTTTATTTATGCTGAATTATTGTTTTATTTCAATTGAGTAACTTTTCTTCAATCCTTTTTTTAAGAATATGGCTTGGAGGGAATAGTGTCCGCTAATGGTGATGTTTATAGTTATGGCATCATGTTGATGGAGGTTTTGACCAAAAGAAGGCCAATAGATGAAGAGATATGCAATGAAAATCTTGACTTGAGAAAATGGATAACACAATCATTTTCAGGGACTATGATGGATGTTTTGGATGCTAATTTATTTTCTAAGGAAGAACAAATCACTGCTAAAAGTGAAAGTTGCATCGCCTGCATGATGGAACTAGCTTTTGATTGCACAAAGGAAATGCCAGAATCAAGGATAACCATGAAAGATGTAGTCAAGAGGCTTAACGAAATCAAGAACACGTTTCTAGAATCATAGAAGTTAGCATCTCTTCCGGTGGTTTTCTTTCTAAGCTGCGAGTTAATATGTTACTTTTTGTTTACCTGGTTTCTTTAGTCATTCGTACTTCCTTGAGACATATACTGTTTGTACTTCAGAGTGTTGCATTTCCCTCATTTTGTGATTTCAGATTCAAGTAGACTTTAAAATGTTTCGAATGCTTGAATAGAATTAAGAAATATTACGAAAGTGTGTAGCTGCACTATTTATCTTTCTGTTTGCCTTTACTTCATATTTTTTATTTATCAGTTGTTGGGTTTTAAAAGGTGTTAATGAAAATTGAAGAGTTGCGACTTTTATGAAGAGTTGTGACTTTTATGAAGAGTTGTGACTTTTATGAAGAGTTGTGACTTATATGAAAAGTTGCGACTTTTATGAAAAGTTGTGACTTTTATGAAAAGTTGTGACTTTTATGAAAGGTTGTGACCTTTCCGAAATATTGTGACTTTTCCAAAGGTTTGTACCTTTCCGGTAAGGCACAATAAGAATCTTTTCACACTACCCTTTGTTTTTTATAAATTGAGGGATTTCCTCTCATTTTAGTTGAACTAATTTTTCTGTACTACTTCTACTACTACTAAATCTAGTATTCTAAGTGTACTTTACTGCCATTGAGTTGTTCGCTGACACCGTGGTTTTAGGTACCGATACACCGGTGAGTAAGATCGTTCTATCCTGGGAGGATATATTCCATTAACCTCGGGTACTTGAAGGGAATAATTTCCTTAAGGGGACACTGTGCATTCAGTGGACTCGATTTTCTTCTTTAAGAAAAATATTTCGTATATTGTTTCTAATCTGTTTCTAATTCTATTTTCTCTACTAGTTTAAATTTTCTAGTTTTGAAAATGCTCTTTAAACTTTGTTGTTTCTTACCAAGTTCTTCAAAGTTTTTGTTCTAAGTATCTTAGGAATACAAGATGAACAACAATCTTAAGGGAGTTATTATACTGTTGGTATTTCTTGTATTCTACTGATTGAGAGAAACAAATCATAGAAGTAGAAGATTAATGCATTACTTCTCCAGAATTCGGTGCTTTGTTTAACAAGGTCGAAGTGAGAATGTACTAGAAGAATTGGTGGTATTTCGGTTAAAGATTACACCAGGTACCCTTCTTATTATTTATCTAAGGAGGAAAGTAGTTTCTAAAAGTTAACAGTTTTGATATTTATCATGTATGTCTTTGGAAAAAGATCTGCAAACCATATGGTTTTTTTAATGAATTTTCCTTGGCAAAAAGTGTTGCCTTTAAAATTCTTTAGTTTGCAGAATGAGAGATGCACATTTTTGTTTGATAAAATATATGTCAAAATGTTATAGTTGGAAGGCTATTTGAAAAGAAAAGCATATCTATGTGATAATCTATGAATATGTTCAATTCTGTTTGGAGACTGCAAAAAACTTTTGTAGTTTTGTACTCCGTGTGAAATTTGATTGTGTATGATTTTTGTAGACTAAAAACTTTTGTAGTTTTCTACTCTGGATAAATTAGACTATGCAATTGGTTTGAAGAATATGAAATTTCACATAATAAGTCAATGTTGTACTTTTGATTTTCTATAAATTTCACTGTTATATAGAAATGAATTGTACAAAAAAATTTGTCTTTATTGTTAGTATTTTAAATACTAAGTGGTATGTCTATTTGTGATAAAGGAAAAATACCAGTGACTTAGAGTTTGTGATTTTGTGTCTCTATGGAATGAACTTTGACATTGTGTAAAAATTGTCATATGGAATTGAAGCACTATAATTCTTTTGTAGAATAATATTTTCAAAAGTGGTTTCATGTTGCCAATGACACTTTGATAGCATGAGAAAAAGAATATGTGGAAAAACTATTTTCAAATACTTGAAAAATATTTTTGAGATCATATTTAAAATGTGGGGGGTTCTTTGCTTATGACAAAGATAAAATTAGACTTAGTGTCTAATTTAAATTTGGAGCACAAGATATGAAATTCGATGATACTTTAGTATTATGTTAGACCAACAAAATTCTTGGAGTATATTTGATATTGTGGTCGTTGAGTTTCTCGTTTACTTGTATATGGTATGACTAGTATGAAACTACCAAATTATATTTATACTTGTTCAAAATGATTGAGTTCTTTATAAAAAAAAGTGTCACTTAAAATGTTGTGATTTTTCATGAAAAGATGTCTATTAAATATAACTATTTGTATAGACATGAATATTGGTGAATAGTCATTTGTCATGTTTTGTAAAAGAAGCATTTGGACTATATTGCCTTTATTGGACCCGATAAAACTTTGATCATGGGTAGTTCCATAACAATCAAATTGTAAGTTATGTGATTCTTGGAGTATATTTGCTATTGTGGTCATTGAGTTTCTCATTTACTTGTATATGGTATGACTAGTATGAAACTACCAAATTATATGTATACTTGTTCAAAATGATTGAGTTCTTTTATAAAAAAAGTGTTACTTAAAATATTGTGATTTTCATGAAAAGATATGTCTATTAAATTTAACTATTTGTATAGACATGAATATTGGTGAATAGTCATTTGTCATGTTTTGTAAAAGAAACATTTGGACTGTATTGCCTTTATTGGACCCGATGAAACTTTGTTCATGGGTAGTTCTATAACAATCAAATTGAAAGTTATGGAAAGGTCCTTCCGAAAAGGACATTTGGGTGATGACTCTAAATAGTGTTTATATCACACAAAATTGTAAAAAACAGGAACAAAATATTTGTGAGAAAAAGCTACCTGACGGAGAACTTTTCAAAATCAATATTTTTATTTGTTTGAGTCAAACTGTTTGTGACATGAACACTTGGGGCATGTCAATTACAAAACCTTGTAAGGAAAACTGATCAACTTAGAAGTTTTGCCTAACTTTGGGTGCAATAAATAAAAATGTCAAGTTGGTGTGGAATCTAAGTATGCTGAGCATTCTTATAAATCTGTTGAAAGGAATTCCAATCCCTTAGAGTTGATTTACACTGACATTTGTGATATCAAGTCAACATCATCTCGTGGTGGGAAAGTGTATCTCATAACTTTCATTGACGATTGCATTAGAAACGACTATGTTTTTTTGCTGAATGGTAATGATGAAGTAATAGAAATGTCTAGACAATATAATATTGAAGTTGAAAATCAGTTGGGAAAAAGATAAAAAGTGATAGGGATGGAGAATATAAATCTCCTTTTGCAGATATGTTTGGAAAGTGGATTTATTCATCAAACTACTGCTCTATTCACCTCAATCTAATGGAATTGCACAATGGAAAAAAATCGAACTTTGGAGGAAATGATGACTACATTACTTATAAGTTCAGGTTTACCAAAAAACTTGTGTGGAGAAGCTATCCTTACAGCAAAAGGGAATAACAAAAAAATTTCTTTTCAGAAAGAAAGCAATAAAAAGTTTTGTTTGTTCAGGACACAATCAATTCCATATGAGAAATGGAAAGGAAGGAAATTCAACTTGAAATATTTCAATGTGTGGGGGTGTCTAGACAAAGTCCAAGTTCCTATTTCTAAAAGGATTAAACTAGGACATATGAATGTGGACTGTAAAATTAAACTTGAGTAGTCTAGTGAAGGGTCTAAAAGACCTTTGAAAGAAAAAAGGAGAATGTACTTAATAAAGAGATTCATAGGCGTAGTAAATGTCAAATGACATCTACTTCCTTCGAATATGATTTTGTAACATTTCTTGTGTCTTCTGTAGACTCATCCTTTTGGAAAGATGGTGTCAATAGTGAGATTGATTCAATCTTGAGCAAGCATATTGGAAGTTAATTGATTTCTTCTAGAAAATAAACCTTTGGGTTCAAAGTGAATCTTCAGAAGGAAAATGAAAGTCAATGAAACTATTGACAAATACAAAGCAAGAATTTTTGTCAAAGGTTGTAGATAAAAATAAGGTTTTGATTTTGTCGACACATACTCGCCACTAACTAGAATTACATTCATTCGGATATTAATTGCATTAGCTGCGGTATATGACCTCCAAATTCATCAAATGAATGTGAAAACAATTTTCATAAATAGAGAATTGGAGGAAGAAATTTACATGGAACAACTCGAGGATTTTGTGGTTCCTGGTAAAGAAAAGAAATTGTGTGAACTAGTTAAGTCACTTTATGGACTAAAACAAACACCCAAACAATGACATAAGAAATTTGACCAAATCATGTTGCCAAATGGATTTAAGAATGATAGAAGTGATAAATGTGTTTACATTAAAATCACATGGTCATTGTTTGTTTGCATATTCATGACATGTTGATCATCATTAGAGACACTAATGACATAAATGCTACTAAACGTATGCTAGAAAACAAGTTTGATATGAAAGATCTTGGAGTTGCTGATGTGATCTTAGGTATAAGAATCCTTAGAACTCCATAATGTTTAGCATTGTCACTGTCTCATTGCATCGAAAAAGGTATTTGACTAGTTCAAATATTTGGATTTCAATATTGTCAAGACTCCAATAAATGTGAGCTTTGCATTTCAAATTAGTGAAGGCGAAAATGACTCACAATTGGATTGTGCTAGAGTATTGAGAAGTATGATGTATATCAAGAAGTGTACTCGATCAGATATAGTATGTGCTATTAGTAAACTGAGTCGGTTCATGAGTAATCCCAATCAAACTCATTGGATGGCAATGAAAAGAGTTTTAGGGTATTTAAAACATACTAAAAACTATGTCTTGTATTATAACAATATCCAGCAGTATTGAAAGGATATAGTGATGCAAATTGGATCACCGGGATCAAATGAAGTAAAATCCACGAGTGGATATGTATTTACTCTTGGTGGAGGAGCAGTCTCTTGGAAATCTTTCAAAAAGACATGTATCTCTAGCTCTACAATGATCTCTGAGCTAGGTGCTCTAGATAAGGCCGGTGAATAAGTTGAAAGACTTCGAAATTTCTTGATAGATATTCTTCTTTGGTCCAAACCTTTGGCATTAGTATGCATACACTTTGATAGTCAAGATGCAATAGGTAGGGCATGGAGCATGATGTATAATGGAAAGTCTTGTCATATAAGACATAGACATGATACCGTTAGAAAACTACTGTCTAGTGGAATGATCACAATTGACTATGTAAAGTCAAAGGATAACGTGTCGGATCCACTTACAAAAAGGCCTAACTAGAGAGAAAGTTGAAAGATCATCTAAGGGAATGGGTTTACATCTTAGGACAAGTCATCATGGTGGTAAATCTATCTAGAAGACTGGAGATCCCACGAGCTAGATTCAAGGAGAAAAAAGAAGTTGTGACTGACGGTTCGGCATTGTCAACCAACTCAATCCATTCCCATGATGAAGACAATGCTCAGGAACAAGGATACAACATTAAGGCTTGTTAATGAGTTAATAAAGCTTAAAGTTTTTAATGATTTGCTAAGTTTGGAAGATTTGACCAAATAGTGTATCTACGCGATAACACATTTAGAAATCACCTATGTGAGTGTGAGGTGTAAGCCGCTTCAAAGAGGATGATTGTCAATAACCTATCTCTCTATACACTCATGAAACCAGGAGATATTCATGGCTGAAACTAACACAATCGTAAGAACCATAAACGGTAAAGGTTTAATTGTGTGACATATGGTTGTCTAGGTATACACCAAAGCTCGATGGTTCAAAGATATCGCATCTACCGATTGACCGAGTATATCCGACATATGTTCACTACGGAAAGTCCAAGGGGAAACCTACTTATCCAGATGCAATTAATTCTTGCTTGTAAAGTACACATACTTGTCCGTTTCTTTGTCTTGGAGTCATTGCCCATTCATGCGGGGGATTGTTGGGTTTTAAAAGGTGTGAATGGAAAATGAAGAGTTGCGACTTTTATGAAGAGTTGCGACTTTTATGAAAAGTTACGACTTTTATGAAGAGTTGTGTCTTTTATAAAAAGTTGCGACTTTTATGAAAAGTTGTGACTTTTATGAAAAGTTGTGACTTTTATGAAAGGTTGTGACCTTTCCGAAAGATTGTGACTTTTCCAAAGGTTTGTGACCTTTTCAGTAAGGCACAATAAGAACATTTTCACACTACCCTTTGTTTTCTATAAATTGAGGGATTTCCTCTCATTTTAGTTGAACTAATTTTTCTGGGCTTCTCCTACTACTACTAAATCTAGTATTCTAAGTGTACTTTACTGCCGTTAAGTGGTTCGCTGACACCATGGTTTTAGGTATCGATACACCGGTGAGTAAGATCATTCTATCCTGGGAGGATATATTCCATTAACCTCGGGTACTTGAGGGGAATAATTTCCTTAAGGGGACACTGTGCATTCAGTGGGCCGGGCTTGATTTTCTTCTTTAAGAAAAATATTTCGTATATTTTTTCTAATCTATTTCTAATTCTATTTTCTCTACTAGTTTTAATTTTCTAGTTTTGAAAATGCTCTTTTAACTTTGTTGTTTCTTATCAAGTTCTTCAAAGTTTTTGTTCTAACTATCTTAGGAATACAAGATGAACAACAACATTTTCTTCCGATTGATATATTCAACTATTTAATAATTGGAATGCTTAGTTGGACTTGGAGAATTTTGTAGGTGAATGAAAGACCAGATCCTAATAATTCAATGGAGTTTACACCATAAGTGCATATAATACCCAAACTAAAATTTGATCTCCCTGTTTTTCAGTATCAGTCAAAGTTTAAGTTGTATATACAATGATGATTGTCAAGGACTAAAAATACAAGTGCAAGTAAATGTTCTTGAATGGTTTTCTAGAAGAGGAGATTTATGTAGCTCAACCCAAAAGTTTTGTTTGTTCAAGGAAGTGAAGGCAAGGTCACTAAGGTGTATGAGATATATATAATGGAAAAGGGTCAAAATTACCCATGAACTATGCGAAATGGACCACGTATACTCTCCATTACAGTGGGATAAAAACAAATATGCCCGTCATTATTTTAATAGACCACAAATACCCTCAAGAGTTAACAACAATGATGTGGTATGCCACATAGCACTAATTCCTACCAACTAAATTTTGACACAATTTATAGTCCAAACCCTAACCCATTCTTGCTAGATCCAACCCACTAAAAAGCACCAAAGAAAATTTAAGTTGTGATTGGCATAAAAGGCCTTTAGTAACAAAAAAATGTTGCAACAAACACTTGATAGGTTCGATGGAAAAAAATTAATAGATATTGGGCTCGCGCTATATATATTATTATTATTATTATTATTAAAAATGAAAAGCTCCTATCTTTAAAGTTGTATTACTATTTTACCCTACTTTATATTAAAATATAATAAAAACATCTAATTATTTATCTTATTCGTGTAACATCTACATTGCAATTAAATTTACTAAATCATAATTTTGTTAATAATTGTTCTGTTACGTTTTAAAAAAGGTTTCATGTCTTCTCATGTTTTTTACCAGAAAATAATTATTTACATAATTTTTTACGCATGCACCATCACTTAACAGCTAATCTTTATAATTTTCATATATTTAATCGTTCTTATTCTCATTTCTTAATGTTGACCTTTCAAATTTCTCACACAATTTTTTTTTTTAAAAAAGACAAATGAGTAATTATTTCTTAAAGACAAGATATTAAAGTAGATACATGCATCTTTTAAAGTAAATTTTCATGCTTTATTTTTTTTTAATAGCATTTGTCCTTTCAAATTTTCATGTTACTGCAATTCTTGTCCTATAAATTTAACCTTTTCAAGAAAGATGTTTATACAGTCATAGTCATGGGGATGGAGATAGACAAGAACAATTTCACGATTTGTCGTGAAAGTCGTGAGTTCTCTCTTATACAAAGTCATGGGGATAGACAAGAACATGCCCAGTAATTATGTGACTCAAATACTCCACTCTATCCTGCCAAAAGGAACACAAAGATCTTTTGGCATATACCAAGTGATTAACATGTTCCTAAAGGGATGGACTATAGAACAATATATCATCAAAGAAAATCAACACAAATTGTCTCAAGTAACTTTGAAAAACATGGTTCATAAGGCTCTAAAATGTAGCGGGAACATTAGTAATGAAAGACGGCATCACTTTAAATTCATAGTGACACAAATGTATGGCATCATGCTGACTGGAATTGCCTCTGGTTTCAGGGGAATATAGTGATAGTGATGTCTCTTTAGAGGTAATGCAGTGGGCTCTACAAATACATCTTAATAGTGTTAGTATGTGACCGTCTCATCTGAAAACTTAAGATATTAGAGAGAGCACACTTTAATTAGTTAATGATATTCTCAACAAATAGTTGTTCAACATGTTGCTAATTTCTTCATTTCCAGTTGTTGCTACCGTGAACAAATGAGCCCATAAGACTTTCCATTTCTTCAATAGTTGTTTGACATACGCTGCTTGGTAATCCTCGCCATGAAATTATCCTAAACGAATCGGGCCTGCTCCCTGAGCTTTCAAAAAAGTAGCTTGTTTGGTAGTATTTATACTTTTGAGATAGTAGTGTGGGACGGGGACATCCTTGTATTCAATATATATCAAGCCAAATCCTATCCCTCCAATGCCATCTAACATATTATAGTCAAGCCATTTTGGCCTAGTTTGGGTTCAAGGAGATCAATCTCAACCTTATTCTAATTAGCTACATTGCCTCGAGACTTAGAGTATATATGTAGAGCAACATCAAAGGCGACAACAATTCCAACAACACTTAAGATCTTAGAGACTATCCCATCTAAAGAGATGCCAAGAAAGTTTGTGAATAAGAATCCAAACAGTAGCAACACATGTTTTCACTTGTGGTTTGAAATCCGGAGACCATTTAAAGACTTTCATATAAGGATATCTTCAATAGTATATGATTGTAATCACTCTAATGAAATCTAAGTAGACATGTTAGAGATTGATAGATACAATTAAGATTTTAGAATAAGCATTTGAGTAATCTGTTAGAATAGGAATATATTCAAGTGTTATTTTACTTTGCTATATATGGGTAGTAATAGTGTTATTATTACAAGAAAAGTTACATATGTTCTTGATTTGTTTCCCTTTCTTCTCACAAAGCTTTACTCTCTTTTTTCAACATTCAATATCTTCATAGAAAAATTTCTTGAAAGCATCGATATGAGCATGTTGAAGAACAATTGCAACAGTCAAAGATCCATCCCCTTCATTCTCTGGTAGTATAACACAATCACCATCATACTCATGAATTCCTGGGCTCATATGTATCTCTTTGCCCCATCCAAAATCCAACCCCAATACTGGCAAACTTATCCAACTTATCACACCAAGATTAGGATTCCCATAGAAAGGACCCTCCTTGTTTCTAAATGCATGAATATCTTGATATATTGACAAATCCTCTTGTTTTTTCAAGAAATTAATCGTTGAGTTTGCGTAATCACTTGTCACCATATTAATAGCTTCCCTAACCCTTTTAGCAGCACACTCCAATGGGCTCGAGGCAATGTCACCTGAGGCCCCGGTGGCAATGACATCAACGATGGCATTGCCAAAGTAGGTATTAGGCAAAGGTGGATCCATTTTTTTACGTATGTTAACACAAATGCATAAATTTGTAGGCTGCTCAAATTTATGACGTCTTGCCTTACATGCACATCTCCATATATGAGCAGTCACAACTTCATAATGCGTGTAACTACGCTCTTTACTATCCTCTATACTTCTTCCTTGATTTGCTTTTTCCCTCAACATTTCTACTTGAAGTTTAGTAAGTTTTAACATAGCGCCTTTCGTTTCTTTTTTCTTCTCGTTTTCAGTACTGGACTTTCCAATTAAAAGTGGTGGAGTATTAAACTGTAAATGCTCAAAAGTAGGAGATGCAACTGCAGGTTCCCCAGCTCGGAGAAGTTTTCGATCATGACAAGGAGCAAACATCAACGGCTCCCCACGAGCAAGCCTAGCCCATTCAGAGAAGAAATAAAGAGCACTCTGTCCATCAACAACAGCATGTGAGATTGCAAAACTGAGAGCAATACCACCACATTGGAACTTAGTAAGCTGCACAAACAACAAAGGGAGCTCATCAATTGGGACAGTGTAATCGACACGAGGAAATAAGCTATTATAATCTGGTGATAGCAAGAAATCGGTGAGATTATCTAGCTTAGCATCAGCTTCAGCTTCCGTGAGAACAACCCCCGAGGCATCACAGTCTAGCTCAAGCCGGGACCCATTGATCCAACGTAAACGACCAGCCAGTGGATAGAAGTATACTAGTGCTTTGCTCAGTGAGGTCTTAAGGGTTTCGATGATTTCATCAGTAACAAAATCCTGGAAATATTTATAGTAATAGATGGTTGGTACATGAGTTACAGCAAATGTTTGATCAAATTCTGATAAGGAGACAGTGTCATTCCATGTTGCCTCAGCTGGCTTAACTACCCAATGGTTCTTTAAGATAACTTTCATTTCTGTCCTAATATCTTGTTGATGTTATGTTTTGACAGAGTAGGTAAAACTATTTAAAGACCTTATCAAAGAGTCTGAGTTTCATGACCTAATTTTAAGGTATAAACACAAAGAAAATGTGTTATATTTGTGACTTGTTTCCTCCGTAAAAGACGTTTGTTAGTTGAAGGTAAATTTCTCATGAACTGAGTTAATTCCTCACAAATCTAAGATTACAACAAGCTGTGTATGAACAATGTAATTTTACTTCTTCCAAAAATATTGCAGAACTTGAACTACAAACTGTGTGTGGCTTGCCCCACTCATCGTCATGCAAATGCTGCGAAAATAAACATCAGATCAATACTTGTAGAGTTGGAATAAAAGTATAACATAAGATGAGTTGTTTCTCCCAGAATTTCATTGGAGGATCATGAAAAGATTGGTAATAGCCTCCAAATATATTGGAATATAGAACTAAAACAGAGTTTAAGCAATAGAACTAAACAGTCTTTATTTTTAACAAAGAAAACTTTGTCCAAATAACAAAGAAGAGTAGGAACCAAGTAGGACTTAATTATATACTAGTATAGATTCTTGAAATTCCTTCATACATATAAGCTGTAATGTTTGTTTTTAATTAGTGGTATTCGTGTTAACTTGCACGCACCTATATGTACTTGTATACTAATATAGATATTAGGTAACTCCATCCAACAAAAAATCATATAAACTATAATTCTGTGAATGGGCCTTTATCGAGCCCTAAAAAGGATGAATGGTTAAAAGAGATGAAGGAAAAATTATAGTCCATGAAAACCAATAAAGTCTAGGATCTAGTTAACCTTCACATAGAATTTTGAAAAATATTTTCCTTAATTTTGGAAAAAAAAAAAGCATTTTATTTAAATTTGAGTAAAATGAATTGATTTAGAAAATATTTTTCAAACATTTAAGTCAACCAAATATAAAAAAATTGGAAAACATTATTCCAAACACACCCCAAATCTCACTCACTTTAATTAAACCAAGTGAAAATTACAAGAAGGAAGTTTTGGGCTAATCTCGCATTTCTAGGTTTCATCTTTGCACCAGAAACTACGAACATGTCTTCAAAGATCATGCTGAAACCTAAGGGGAAGAACACCAAGAAAGCTGCTGCGGCAGACGAGGAGGACGGAGCAGTGGCGGTGGTCGGAAAATTCGTGAAGGAGTGGGGGACATGGACAGCAAAGAAAGCCAAAGTTATCACCCATTACGGTTTCATCCCTCTTGTCATCATCATTGGCATGAATTCTGAACCAAAACCCTCTCTTTCTCAGCTTCTTAGTCCCGTATAAACCCCATTTCTCAGATATCAGTCGATTTGACTTCCATTGGTAATGGGTTGTTTTGAATTTTCTGTTTAGCTGGATCACCTTGATACTCATCAATTTTATATTTGTCGAGCTAATTTTGGCTTTTGCTATGTATGGATCATCATTGAACCCAATTAACTTTTCTTGGGTTATCAGATTTGCAGCCCTGTGTTAAAGCCCTTTTATTGGTAATAATTGTTTGGGAATTTAGGGGTTAGGTTTATATGTAATAACACTATGTCTTGTTGGCTCTTTAATACTTTTCTGATGCTAATGGGTTGTGAAACTTGGATAAAAGAGTTGCCTTTTTTAGTGAATCACCCTGATTTTGATTATTTTGATGTGTGTGAAGTATGAGTCAATTTTTTCTTTTGCATTTATGCTTGTATTATCATCTGTTTCTACTGTTTCATGTATTGTGGTGAATGTTTTTACTTACAATATTGTGAGGTTGGTTTGCATATCTCCTCTATGCAAGGCATGGTTGTGCTATGGTGAATCCCCTCTATTTTGCTTTCTTAACAAATACAGATAATAGCTAACTCAATTAGAAGCTAGCCCAATTAACTCACGACTGAGACATGGTTGATGTTGATTGATTGATTGATGTGGCAGATGAAACTTCATGTTTCAGCCCTTCTCTTGCTTTCTCTCTTCTTTCAATGATTGGGTTGAGCTGGTCTACTCCATATTGGAGTGTAGCTGTCAGGATGTCTGGTACTTGGCAGAAAACAGTTGAGATTTCACTTATAATAGGTGTATTGGTTATAGAAATAAGATGCTATGTTAATGATATCCTGCGTAGGAGGGGGAGATAGGCATCCTCTGTTTTTGCCTCCCCCTGTTGTCCATACGTGAGTCGAGTTCTTGTAATGTACTAGTTTTATATACCATATGAAGTCTTCTCTGAAAGGGTGATTTATTTTATTTGTATACCTACTGATCAATTTAAGCAGTTTTGTTCTTCGCATATGAGACAAGCTTTAGGGCTTTGGTGGATTACCTAATTACAAAATGCATGACCGCGTTAGGCCGTTAGCTTGAGTTTACCATTTGGGGATGCTTTTTAATTGATTTCTTAGTAACTGAATTTAATAGTGGAGCATAGTGGCTAAGTGGATAAAACCATCTACTGTAGTTGTATGTACCATAATTGCAGCTTATCCGACTTAACTCTCTGGTAGTTGTTTTGTTATTACTATCACCATGTCTTATAACTCTTTTCCTTTTATAATGGATGATTGCCATCATTCTCTGAAAAGATGGCAGAAATGCTTTTTCCTTCATTTCAATACCTTTGTGGTTCTTTCTCCTCTCCTATACCCTAGATGGGAGATGATTCAAGACTCTATTGTTACTGGAAAACTTGTGGATATTTCACAGGAGCATGTTGGTGAACACAAACGGTCTAGTTGTTTGCATGAGGATTAATAGCTCCTCAGATAACTTTAGTGTTAATATTGACTTGCCAGAGAGTTGATACATGATTAGTTAGAAGCCGCTGGATGGCAAGTCCAGTGTTTGCTCATTGAGATCGAGAAAGCACTCGTGTTGGTTGCTGATTTTAGTTCTGTAGTAGTTGTGCTTTAGTTTCCTACTTGTTTGAAGATGAATAACATCTCCCTCTTGTGAAAGAAGCTCCAAAGTGCATTTTAGTATTTGCTACAATAAGTCTTCTTTTCTCTGATCATGTTGTGAAAAGGTTGAGTTGAGTGTGCGAGTATAGTGATATTTTGTTTCTGTACTAGGTGTTTGTAGTGTGTCTTTTACATATTGTTTCTTCTGCTTTGTTTATTGTATTATTTGTGTTATTTGTTGTTGATACTCTTCTTCTCTCCATTATTTTTTATATTGTTCTTCACTATTGTATTTCCTTTTCTTACTGATTTGGATATGCTTTACTTGAGTTGAGGGTTTATCGGAACAACCTTTCTACCTTCACAAGGTTTGGGTAATGCTGTGTACATACCGTCCTCAAATACACACTACCGTACTTGGTATCTGTTCTTGTAATATCCTACTACACTTGTGTTTATTTTGTGATGTCCAGAACTCTTGTAGTCATTGAGAATTTAGTTGGTTAATTTGCATATGATCAATTAAATTTTACTCGATTTGCTTAAAACAATAATTTAGTAAATGCTAATTCTTTTGATGCTAGTAATCAAAGTGCATCTACCATTCATCGCAATTATTAATGACCTGGTTCATTTTTTGGCCATTAAAGCCTCCTCTCTTGTTAGCATGCTGATATCTCTACAAGTATTGAGGAATGCCACTATCAATTTCAACAAGGAGAATATATTGATAAGGAATGGGTTTGGAACCTCTTGCAAGGAAAGTTGTATGATGGAACCAAAATTGTTGAATTTTTGAGTAATGAGTGGGAAGGATTTGAAGGAGTTTAAGTCATAGATTACAATACTTATTAAGGTTTGCCATATGAATTTGGTTGCAGTCACTGATAGCTGGGGAGGCTCTATGAAAGCGGTGGTCTAAAGTCAAATCGCTCCCAAGTATATTCTACAAAATTAACTTTTACATGGATCACACGTGAATGCCATGCGATGTTAATTCATGTCAATTAGTAAAATTATATTAATATTATTGTTAAGCATGTGTATTATGTATGCATCTAAAGTAAACGTAAATTAGTGCAAGCTCAAAATGATGAAGAATGATACCATTTCGACAGACTCCATGGTTTAACTCGACAAAGCCTCATTCATAGAGACATTGATAGAAAATGAGAATGACATTTTATTGGTTAAATAAAGTGCAAAAATCTTAAATAATACATTAACTAAATAATTATGTTTGTATGGAGTGGAAAAATTTCCAGACAATGATAACACATTTCTTCTTCTTACAAAATTCTCCTAGACAGATATATATTTATATTAAACATAAAGATAATTACTAACACATAGAAACAATTATTGTTGTAGATAAATGTCGACAATAACTGGTACTTATAACTACTATAGATAACTAGTACTTATATATTTTATCCTATTTAAAACTAAGAAACTAGAATAAAGGAGTAGTTGTATCAGTGATCCCTCTGTAAAAGTGCCTTGTCCTCAAGGTGAAAAGAAGGGAAACTGATCTGTAATGAGATCATAATTCTCCCAATTAGCTTCTTCAAGGGGATTGTCAACCCATTGAACTAGCAGTTCCAAAGAAGAAGCACCATCTACTTTGACCGATCGATGTCATAAAACTTTTTCAGGTTACACCATGAATTTCAATTCACCCACATTAAAAGATTGGAGGGAAGTCATGGTGGAATTCACCGATTTCATCCCTTGCAGTTTGTTAACGTTTTCCTTTCCAATTGAAAATTATGAACATATCCTTCAAATTAGCTTGAATAATATTAAGAGAAGCTAATTATCCCGATGCAAAAGGATAATAATCTTGACAATTGAATTTGAACATTCCGACAAACTTTATTGCAGCGAATGATGTCCCCATTCTCTATTTGCATGTCAAATATTGAAACTATCTCTAGTAAGAGTTTATGCTTCTCTACAATGGATTCAAACAAAAAAAATTGTATGAAACCACTATCCATAAGTATTAAAACTTTTTAAAGGTTGATTTCACCCTAAAGCTTCATTGTAGAACCAACTGATCGACTATCTCAAAATGGCATGAAACGAAATTTCAGTAATATTAGTTTCTTGAGAGTCGCCAACGAATGTTGCATTAACCCCGTCAACATCCTTCAATTGATTATAACAAGTCTAGCTACTTGTAGTGAGATACAAGAGATATCCAGTCATCCCTTTATACAACTATTACTCAACTCATTAACCAAGTTCAAGTTTTGTGGAAGTTATGATGGGATTGTCAATCTCCTTAATTAATTTCCATCTTCCATTTTAAACCTTTTGAGCAGCTCCTTCACATACTTTTGCTAGTGGATCATAGTTCCAGAAGAAGTTTGTTTGTTTTGTAAGCCTAAAAGTAATTTTACTAAGCTCACTTCCATTTAGCTTTGCAAATTCTTTTAACATGGCCTCACTAGCTAGTTGCAACGAATATTAATATCATAGTATATATTTTAGTAAAAGTTTGCCGCATATTATGTGTTTGAATATACATGACTTCTTTCCTTAATCATGGTTAAGTAATATGTATTTTTACTTCATTAAATCGCGATTAACTATATTGATTTGATGTAAAAGATGGTTGGTTGTTAAGTTTGATAAAATATTAGTACAATCATTTTTAATCCAAAACTACTTGTCACCTATGAACTTATCTATACTACATATAAACACCTTTGACTTAATTCTCTTAGTAATTTTCATTCCTTTTTCTATTAAAATGATTAATTAAGAACTGCTTGATAATATTTATTGCAACACAGATTTCAGGCCTGTGATCAACCTAATAACATGCATGAGAACATTTTAGTATTTTTTTCTCTTATTATTATATCTTAATTTAATCAATCAATAATGGATATGAGATATATTTAATTAACACCTTAACATCCTTAAAATCAACACAAAAAGTATTAATTAAAATGCAAATTGAGGAAAGAGTGACAAATTGTCCATTAACATGTAATAAATTGTTTCAAGTAAATAATATTCAAAAGATTCGAAACATCAAGGGGAGCTCATATCTAAAATTTGAACAATTAAGAGGAAATTTGAGTAAGTCAGTATTGAAAAAAAAAACAGTCTACAATTTATAAATATTGTATAAACAACGTTTATGAATGTAATACATCTCTAATATACCTTTCAATTTTGCAATTTAGAGCTAATATAACCCTCGTTACAAAAGTGGATTATTACATAGAAAGGGTATATGTGAGCAACTTTTGTAACGGTAGAGGTATATGTGAGCCACTTTTGTAACGGTAAGGATATATGTGAGCCACTTTTGTAATGGTAAGGATATATGCGAGCCACTTTTCTAACGAGGGGTATATCAACTCTAAATCGCAAAGTTGAGGAATATTTTAGATTCTTTTTGTTAGTTGTAGTTTTGATGATTTGACAAACCCAGAGACCTTGTAAAGGGACCTGATCCCCGGCGCAAATATACACACAACTGCCAGGCTAGAAAAAAGTACAATTAGTTGGTGCACAGTCTCCAACTATGGCAGAAGTGGCAGAAACCTCAGCCAATGGCATGGCCTCGAAGGTTGTGACTATTCTTCATAAAGATTATGTCCAATAGTCATAACTTTAGTTTTTTTGCAACTTGAAAAACTCTCAAGAACTCTTGCAAAGGCCAACAAAAGTGAAGAATCATCCTCAAGAATAACAGGGACCTGATAGAGTTGCAAGCTTAGTTGTCTTAGGATTATTTCTTAAGCACACACATTGTAAATATGTTCCTAAATCTATAAAGGATTCAGATATTGTGTTTTGGTTGAAAAGTCTAAATCGGTTAAGGGTAATTGATTTAGTGGGAAGCATCATTTTGTTGCTTAGTCAAAGTCTAAGTCATCTAGAGTGGGTGGTTTAGTGGGCAACATGTGTGTTGCTTAGTTGAATCCTAAGTTGTCTAGTGGTGATAGCTTAGTGGGAAGTGTGGCATCTGCTTAGGCTCTTTAAGTAATAGAGTTATTACTTGGTTGTGAGATTAATAGCTTTTTCTCCCTTTGGTTATAACTGGGTTTCACTTTTGCTTAAGGAAGATTAGTGGAAACAATTGAAAATCATGTGTGACAGGTCGTGATTATTTACTCTCCGTTATTGTTCTTGTTGAGTCAAGGGACATGGTCCATTGACTGAGAGTAGACGCACGCATTCTATCAATTGGTATCAGAGCATGTACTCTCTAGCTGATTAACACCAAGAGAGATTTTTTTAAATAAAAGAATGGCTACCTCGAAGATGGACAATCTTCAACACGACCTCCTCGATTCAATGGTCAGTTTTACAGTTGGTGGAAAACAAAGATATGACTATCTTATGGCTGAGGACATCGAGTTATGGGACATAGTACTGGATGGACTTTTCATTCCAACCGTGGAAGTGAAAGATGGTGAAATCACAAAAGTTGTTCCAAAGACTCGCCAACAGTACAACGAGGCAGACAGAAAGAGGATCGAGAAAAGCTACAGAGCTAAGAAGCTGTTAGTGTGTGGTATAGGTGCTGAAGAGTACAACCGCATCTCAACTTGTGAATTGGCAAAAGAAATCTGAGACTGTCTAAGAATAGCTCACGAAGGGACAGAGCAGGTGAAAGAGTCTAAGGTGGATATGTTGACTACCCAATACTAGAACTTCACAATGAAGGAGGGTGAAAACATTCACGACATGCATAAAAGGTTTTCATCTATAACCAATGAGCTGCGAAGCTTGGGAGAACCCATTAGCTCTAGTAAGCAGGTCAGGAAGATTCTTCGAATTCTTCCCAAGTCATGGGCAAGTAAAGTAGATGCTATAACTGAAGCAAAGGACTTGAAGGTTCTGACGATGGATGCTCTCATTGGAAATCTCAAAACTCATGAAATGAACAAAAAACAGGACACCTCAAAGAAGGAAGCTAAGAAAGACAAGTCTCTAGTTCTCAAAATCAAGTCTAGAGATGACTCTAGTGAAGAGGATGCCATGGCTTATCTTACTAAGAGATTTCAAAAAATTGTGAGAAAACATAGAGGGTTCAAGAGAAGAGGGAATCTCCCTCGTGCTGCAACTACCAGTGATCTTTGTCACAAGTGCGGAAAGGCAGGGCACTTCATACGAGATTGCCCAATACTCAAAGCTGAAAACAAAGAGTATCAAAGACCTGGAGGTGAAAAAGACAAGAAAAGGGACCTGGTACTTGAGAAAAATGCAAGAAAAGCTGCAGCTGACTACGTTGTGAAGAAGGCTCTTGTTGTCTAGGGAGATTCTTCAAGTGAGTCAGAAGAATCAGAATATCCTGATGATGCATCTATGCTGGTTATTCAAGATGATGCCAACATATTTGATGGCATGTTTGCTCTCATGGCGAAATCAGATGACGAAGACGATAAAGAAAAGGTAACTCTAGTTGATCTTAAAGAAAACTTGAATACTTACTCTATTAGAAGGCTGAGAAACCTAGCTGGTGTTTTGATTGACTATGTCATAGAGTTAACCACTGAAAAGGACTCTATGAACAACAATCTGGATAGTCTGAGTGAAGAAAGAACAGTGTTGACTGTGCACACGTCAGTTATTGAGGAACAAATAATGGCTCTAAAATTTGAAAACTTAGAACTCAAGGAACAATTGAGTCTAAGGATTGAGAAATCTGGAAAAAGAAAGGGGGAGGCTACTAACTTGCAAGCAGAGCTAGAAGCTAGTCTGAATACGGCTGAAACCAGACTTGCTCTAGCCTTGGAAAGAAATGATCAGATGGAAAGGGACCTGGTCAGTCTTAAAGAAGAACTTCAAACTTCTCTAAAATGGACCAGTTCCACCAATCTACTTTACAAAATCACCAGTCAAAGAAACTATAAAAGAAAAGGATTAGGTAGCTTGAACATCACCTCTCCTTACGATCCCCACAGTAAATATGTCTCTATGTCGGATAATTTATTATGTCTTCATTGTGGTCGAAATGTCAATTTGAAAGGGGACTGTCCTGCCTGGAAGGCCTCTCAAGAAAAGTTTTCAGTTTATTCAAGACAGAAGACAACTCCAAGAATAGGACCTGGTCTTATTCTTAAATCCTTGAACAAGAATAAAACAAACTTGCCTCACTGGGCAAGAAACACTCTAATTACACCCTTATCAGCTTACTAGAAACTCAGATTGAAGTGGGTTCCCAAATCTAATAAGTGATCTGTGTTGCAGGGGGTGAAGGAAGTAGCAGTCGGTGCTGGTTCATGGACAGTGAATGCTCGAAGCAGGTGACTGGGAGCGCCAAAAACTTCCTTTTACTCAAGGCACTTCAAGGTGGAGGTGTCTCATTTGGTGATGAAAAGAAGGGATACATCCTTGGAGTTGGAAGAGTTGGAAAGTCACTTGAAGATTCCATTGAAAATGTTTACTATGTGAACGGGTTAAAATACAGTCTTCTCAGCGTCTCCCAAATTTGTGACAAGGGAAACGAAGTCAAGTTTTCTTCAGACAAATGCATTGTCACAAACCTGACTAACAAGAAGGTGATCTTAATGGCCAGAAGACAGAAAAACATGTATGTGGCAGATCTGGAAACAACTCATAGAGACGATCTGACATGCCTCAGTGCTCAAAGTGAAAATGACGTTCTATGGCATAGGAGGCTAGGTCATGTGAGCTCGTCTCTATTGAACAAGCTTGTATCTAGGGACCTGGTACGTGGTTTGCCAAAATTGAAGTTCAGTGACGTTAAAATGTGTGACGCATGTGCCAAAAGGAAACAAACCAGATCCTCATTCAAACCAAAGAAGCAAGTAAGCTCTTCAAGGGTTCTTGAGTTGTCACACATGGATCTATGCGGACCTTTGAAAATCCAAAGTCGAAACGGAAAGAAGTATATCCTGGTGATTGTGGATGACTACTCAAAATTCATGTGGATTATGTTTCTCAAGTCAAAATCTGAGACAGTTGATGTGCTGATGATATATTTCAAAATGATCCAAACCAAGCTTAACTGCTTGATTGCAGGGATCAGGTCCGACCATGGAACCGAGTTTGAAAATGCAAAGCTTAATACCTTTTGTGCAGAAAGTGGTATTAATCATAACTTCTCATCTCCCAGAACACCTCAACAAAATGGTGTGGTGGAAAGAAAGAACAGAACTCTGGTAAATATTGCCAGAACAATGCTCATCGAGTCTAATCTTCCTCAAAACTTTTGGGCTGAAACTGTCAACACTGCATGTTATGTGACTAATAGATGCTTGATCAGGTCTCTCCTGAACAAAACTCCATATAAACTGCTCAACAACAAGAAACCCAAGCTCAGTTATCTAAAGGCCTTTGGATGTAAGTGTTTTGTGCTAAACAACGGCAATGATGATCTGGGAAAGTTTGATTCCAGAAGTGATGAAGGTGTCTTTGTGGGATACTCATATTCAAGCAAAGCTTATAGAGTCTTCAACAAAAGAACACTATGTATTGAGGAAAGTGTTCATGTGATTTTCGATGAAAGTGGTGATCTGGACAACCTGGAGATGAAGGACGATGATGATCTTATTGAACTTCTCAAAGTCCAGAATATTGAAGCTAACAGGCCTGAAGCTAAAGGAAATCTAGAGTCTGATGGTGCTGATCCTAGTTTAGTTGAGAAGATGAAGAAGGATGACCAGCCTATTATGGGACCTGGTCCGTCTCATGATGCAAGTCAAGAGGAAACTTATCCTCTTGAGAATGACGATTCTAAAGATGAAGAAGAACAGACGGTTCAACCCCAACCCTTGGCCTCTAAACCAGGGTGGAAGCACAGTTCATCTCACCCCCTTGAGAATCTCATTTCCACTCTGAATTCTAGAATGCAAACCAGGTCAAAGACAAGAAATCTGGTTGTATTTTCAGCCTTCATCTCTACCATTGAGCCCCAAAAATGTGAAAGAAGCCTTGAAAGATGTTGATTGGGTCAATTCAATGCAAGATGAACTTCATTAGTATGAGCGGAGCAATGTATGGTACTTGGTCCCAAGACCTGCTGACAGAACCACTATAGGACCAGGTGGGTATTCAGAAATAAGCTTGATGAAAATAGGCTTATCACTAGGAGCAAGTCCAGACTGGTTGTACAAGGCTATAATCAGGAGGATGGAATAGACTATGACGAGACATTTTCCTCTGTTGCTAGAATGGAAGCTATCATAATCCTCATAGCATTTGCAGCCTTCATGGGTTTCAAGCTTTTCCATATGGATGTCAAAAGTGCTTTCTTGAATGGAGATCTGAAGGAAGAAGTATATGTAAAACAACCACCTGTATTTGAGTATACTGACTTCCCAAATCACGTGTTCAAGCTCAACAAGGCCTTGTACGGACTGAAACAGGCACCCAGAGCCTGGTATGAAAGGCTGTCCAAATTCCTGCTGAAGAATGGTTTCAAAAGGGGCAAGATAGACAACACCTTGTTTTTAATGAAAAGGGAACAAGAATTGCTCATCATTCAAGTGTATGTAAATGACATCATTTTCAGAGCCACCTCTGAATGTCTGTGTGAAGAATTTGCGACTCTAATGGGGAATGAATTCGAGATGAGTATGATGGAGGAGCTGAATTTTTTCTTAGGCCTACAGATCAAGCAAACCTCAAGTGGGACTTCAATTTGTTAAGAGAAGTACTCAACGGAGCTGTTGAAGAAGTTTCACATGGTGGACTCGAAGCCTATTGATACCCCAATGGGGTATAAACTCTAAAATGGGAACAGATGAGGCTGATCCACTAGTGAATCAAACCATGTACAGAGGGATTATTGGTTCTCTATTATATCTAACAGCTAGTAGACCTGACATTGTCTTCAGTGTAAGAATGTGTGCACGATTCGAAATATGTCCCAGGGAATCACATCTGAAGGCGACCAAGCGGATTCTGAGGTCTCTAAAGAAGACAGGGGACCTAGTCCTGTTCTATCCGGCAAGTGACTCATTTGAACTAGTAGGGTATGCAGATGCTGACTTTGCAGGATATCAGGTTGACAGGAAGAGCACGTCTGTGATGGCTCATTTTCTTGGATCCTCACTTATCTCTTGGGGATCTATGAAACAAAATTCAGTAGCTCTCTCTACTACGGAGGCTAAGTATGTGGCAGCTGCATCTTGTTGTGCTTAACTCCTATGGATCAAGCAACAACTAGAGGATTTTGGAGTTCATATTCACACAATTCCTCTCATGTGTGACAATACCAGTGTAGTCAACATGGGAAAGAATCCAGTTCAACACAAAAGAACAAAACACATTGATGTCAGACATCACTTCTTGAGAGATAATGTTGAAAAGGGGAATATCATCATGCAGTATTGCAGGACGGAAGATCAAATTGCAGATATCTTCATCAAGGCTCTCAGCAAGGATCAATTTGAGAGTAACATATTGAAGTTGGGAATGATGAATATGCACTGACCTAATCCCATTCAGAGGCATCCAATCCTTGTTTTGGTTATAATCTGGAGGGCAGGTATCCTCATTACTCATAATGTATTGTTTAAGTGAGATCAACCATGTACCTACTGTAGGTATACACTCATGAAAATCACTGGAGTGAAGAATGGTCAGAACCATTCAGGAATCAAATCTCATTTGCAGTTGAGGACCTGGTCCCTCTCAAGGTTAGCACTCTCTACATTTCTTTTAAACTGTTTGAACGAGAACCGTTGAGATCTCCACGTGTCAGCCATCAGCCCTTCTGACCGTTGTCCCATCGCTTTAAGTCCAAGCGACACATCTACTCAAGGACATGACACATCGTTTTAAGTTCTTTTTATAAAACCTTTCTTTACTCCATCTCTCCACATTTCAAATCTCTTTCTTTCTAAAGCCTTTCAAAACTCTTATTTCTCATTTTCTCACTTTCTCTCTCAAACAAAATGTCTCAATCCCCATCCTCCCCAAAGAAAATGCTAGACTCACTAAATGATATAGACCCAGTGGCATTTTACACATCTTTCGATGCTCTGTCTCCTTCCCTAATGTCGACCATCTCTTCAGTCAACATTGGTGAAACCAGTCCTTTTAATACCCAGTCTCCCTTAGACCTCAATAACGAACCTGGTCCCTGTTCTGCCATGCTGTCCGACCTCTTATTTGAGGGAGACCTTCCTGAGAATAAATCGTCTGAGTCAAATATTCTTGCAGCCAGTGAGAGCCTAGTCGTCGAGAGTCTAACCCAGATGAGGGGAGTGTTACTAAGTGAAGAAGGAAAACAATTTTTGGATGATCTGCTTGGGGATTCTCAACCAGTGTTTGACCAAACACCTGAGTTTGGTGTCTATCCTTCGTCCGATTCCACTGACACTGACGAGGATAATCTCCCCATCCGATGGATTGTTCAAAAGAAAATGGTTCCTATCTTTGAGAAGGTCATTGAGGAGACACCTAAAAGAAGGCCTTTTACTAGATCTGATTCAAAGAAACTGATGGGTGATGCTATGAAATCTAGTGCAACAATGACTGCAGAAAGGCGCAAGGAAAGAAAATCGGGTAATGTACTCTTTGAGATACCTGATACTGATGTAGTGGATGCCTCAGTTGACGGTTTTGAGAACGAAGGTGTGGGGGAGATTATGAAGAGAAAAAGGAAAAATAAGTAAATGAGCCCAGTAAGGGAAAGAGTCGGGGAAAGGGAAAGTCTAAAGCATATGTGGCAAAAAAGGTTGTGTCCAAAAAGGGAAAGTACAAGAGGAAGAGAGAATCCTCTCCTGTCATCAAACCAGCATTTGGAATGGGACCTGGTCCCATGGGAAATGAGGATGATCACGGAGAAAGAAAATAGTCGATTGTCAACAATCTATGTCTTCAGAAGGTTCTAGGAGGTCGATTTTTTGACCCGAGCATCATCACCAAGTATGGGATGAATTCTCTGTATGATCTTGTGGAAATCCAGTCGTGGACTCACTTTTTCATGACCAAATCACCCGTTTTACATGAGGAAGAGGTACAAGAGTTTTACTATAACATTGAATTTGAAGATGATGGTAGCAAAAACACAAGGGTATGGGACACAAGTTTGCATCTGAATAAGGACCTGCTGGGGCAAATACTGGAGGTACCAAGAGAAGGGACCAGGTCCGTCATTGGAAAAACTTGCACTACAGAGTTTGTTAAAGAATGCTCTAAAATCCCTAACACCTGACGTGCTGGGATTCAAAAGAAACTCATAAAAGGAGAGTACCAGATGCTGTTTGAATTTGTCGACAAGGTACTTCTTTCTCGAACAGAAAAATGAATTGTCGCTTCTGCATCTGATCTGTTCATCATGGAGTCACTTTGCAAGTTTTATCCCATAGATCTTCCAGCCCTCATGCTAGAGCACATGTACAAGACTGTGGTTGAACACAAAGGGAAACATGGCATGTGATATGGCTACTTTTTGACCAGGGTATTTCATCATCTGAACATACCAGTGGGAGCATGTAAAATTGGAACTGCTAAACAATCATTCACCCTCAGTATGCTGGTGGAATGTGAGTGTATAGAAGGAAGGGCAAATCCACTGAGCAAGGTCTCTCAGTTGATAATGAAGCAGGATCAGTTGAAACATGAGTTGGAAGAGATGACTGTGCGTGTGAGCAATAAAGAAGCTGAAATTGCTCTACTAAAATATGAGTTGCTTAAAGTGCAGACTGAGGGACCTGGTACTGCATAAGTTAGAGAGCTGAGGAAACAGAATGAAGTGCTCCTTGCCAAAATTGCTGCTCTTCAAGAGAAAGCGATCAAGGACAATGACGAAGCAAACACCAGACTCACTCTTATCATCAAGTCCCTTTCCCATCAGCCTCCTTCCTCATAGTCCTCTCACGTGTCTTTATTTTTGTGTGGACAGTGTCCAGGGTTCTTAATTTCAGTTTAACTTAAATGTATTGAATGCTGACTTTTGTGCTATGAAATTGATTCCTATTTTATTGTGACTAATTTCTATCTCTTCCTGTTTTTAGACTCATGATGTTGTTACATTTGGCTATGATCCTGCTTAACAAACTTACTTGTTATGTTGGTTTACAACACTTCTTTTTTTTATGATGCCAAAAGGGGGAATCATTGGGTGCTTAGGACTGGGGTTGAAGGAAGGTCGGTTTGACAGGGGGAATGAATTGAATAAGGTGTTGTTGACAGGGGGAAGAAATTGTAGGCACTGTGGAAAATTGTAGGCACAGTGTGTATAGTTTGTCATCATAAAAAATGAGAAAAATGTTAGTTGTAGTTTTGATGATTTGACAAACCCAGAAACGCAGGGACCTTGTAAAGGGACCTGATCCTGACCTGATCCCCGATGCAAATATACACACAACTGCAGGCTGGAAAAAAGTACAATTAGTTGGTGCACAGTCTCCAACTGTGGCAGAAGTGGCAGAAACCTCAGCCAATGGCATGGCCTCAAAGGTTGTTACTATTCTTCATAAAGATTATGTCCAATAGTCATAGCTTTAGTTTTTTTGCAACTTGAAAAACTCTCAAGAACTCTTGCAAAGGCCAACAAAAGTGAAGAATCATTCTCAAGAACAACAGGGACCTGATAGAGATACAAGCTTAGTTGTCTTAGGATTATTTCTTCTGCACATACATTGTAAATCTGTTCATAAATCTATAAAAGATTCAGATATTGTGTTTTGGTTGAAAAGTCTAAATCGGTTAAAGGTAATTGATTTAGTGGGCAACATCATTTTGTGGCTTAGTCAAAGTCTAAGTCGTCTAGAGTGGGTGGTTCAGTGGGCAACCTGTGTATTTCTTAGTTGAATCCTAAGTTGTCTAGTGGTGATAGCTTAGTGGGAATTGTGGCATCTTCTTAGGCTCTTCAAGTAATAGAGTTATTACTTGGTTGTGAGATTAATAGCTTTTTCTCACTTTGGTTGTAACTGGGTTTCGGTTTTTCTTAAGGAAGATTAGTGGAAACAGTTGAAAATCCTGTGTGACAGGTCGTGGTTTTACTCCCTTGAGCAAGGAGGTTTCCACGTAAACTGCTTGTGTTGTGTTCTTGTTATTATTTACTCTTCGTTATTGTTCTTGTTGAGTCAAGGGACCCGGTCCATTGATTGAGAGTGGACGCACGAATTCTATCACTTTTCCCTATATCATATATGCATGGTTATATATTATTTAAACACTATTGATACATTACATAACTATTTAAACAATATCAATCCATTACATATGAATGTGTTTATTTTGTTAAAAAGAAATGTTGTCACCTGTACATTTATGTAAGAAGCCCGTTTTAAAAAATCTGCAAAATTCATTACCTAGATTTTTACTTCATTTTCAATCTTTTCAAGGATTATCATCATTTTGTTGCAATTATGATAGCATTTCTTAAAACGTTAGGACGAGTGGTTTGGCGTGAGGTCTAAAATATAATAATGCAGTCCTATGATTATTTATAACTTAGTGATGAGATAACTTATCCTATATATACTAGTTGAGGCTCGGCCTTTAACTCCGTTTGCCATATAAATGATGGAATAACTTATCCAGGGATAATTAATCTCGGGATAACTTCTTCCCAACTAAACGAGACCAATCATCAGAATGAAAAAGAAACATAATATATAAGAATACAAAGTAGATGCAAATTTTGATGTTCACAGAAGAAAATAATTCCATTATATAGGAAATAATATATGCCTTGTACATGCAAATGATTACAAGGTTTATTAACTCAACATAGAAGCCAAATAGTTAAACAATCCCCCAAAAGAGCATGTTGGTTTTAGATGAACTAGAGTGTCCATTGGAAATGCTCTAATTAATGAGTAATAGCTTGTCGGCGTTTATCTTGCTTCACCTGCTTATATTGGATCATCTTCCTGCTGTAAACCCCTAGCTCTTGCTTTGCTGATAGAGAATTAAAGAAACTTGAATCATCTCTAGCGCATATCCCATCTAGCTAGGGTATAGGAGAGGAAGGTATTGAAATGAAGGAAAAAGAAGTTGAGAAACATAAGCATTTCTGCCATCTTGTGGATATTTCACTGGAGTATGCATGTAGGTGAACTAACACATGCATATGGTCTCGTTATTTCCTTGAGCATTAATAGTTCCTCAGACCACTTTAGTGTTACTGTTGACTTGCCAGAGAACTGATACATGATTGGTTAGATCGATGCCGCTGGATGGCGAGTCCAGTGTTGTCTCATTTTGGTTATTGAGATCGAGAAAGCACTTGATCGAGTGTCATTTACTGCGTGACAGTTTGCCTGTGATCATGTTGTTCCCTTGCCATTTGCAGCTGCTTGCTGAGTTTAGTTATGTAGTTGTTGTGCTTGTTGACTAATTCTTCAAAATAGTTAATTTGCAGAAATCAGTTTGTGGGTCTATTTTCTGGGATTAGTGGGTTTATATTTTACTTAGTCAATGAAATTATATTCTTATTGTAGTGGACCATGTTTACCACTTTTTCATGTTTTCCATTATTTGTGTGTTGCTTTATTTTAGCTTTAGTAGTTAATTGTAAGCCTATAAAAGGGCAATAGGAGTTTTGGTTTTTAAGTAAGAAAGTTTTGCAGTAAAAGAAACCTTCTGTCTCTCAAACTCTTTCATTTATTTTTGCCTTTTTCATCCAACAAATTTGGTATTAGCGCCAGTTTTAAGAGTAATGAGAAATAAAATTTTAGCCCCAGAAATACCAAACCAGAGAAACAATGGCAGCAAACTCTAACAGTAACTCCCAACATCTTCCAATTTTCAAAGGGATGAATTATCATTTTTGGAGTCTTAAGATGAAGACTCTCTTCAAGTCTCAAGAGTTGTGGGACTTGGTGGAGAGTGGATTTGCAGATCCGGATGAAGGCCACGCACAACTGCTACGGGAGAATCGCAAGAAAGACTCGAAGGCATTGTTCTTGATTCAACAAGCCCTTCATGATGATATCTTTCCCCGAATTTCAGCAGCAGAAACTTCTCACGAAGCTTGGGAAATTCTGCAGCATGAGTATATGGGAGATAAGAAGGTTACTTCTGTAAAATTACAAACTTTGCGTCGTGATTTTGAAACTTTACTTATGAAAAGTAATGAATCTGTTCAAGATTATATGTCTAGAGTTTCTTCCATTGTTAATCTCATGAAGTCGTATGGGGAGAATATTAGTGATGAAATTATTGTGGCAAAGGTGTTGTGATCTTTAACCAAAAAATTTGAGCATGTGGTTGCTGCTATTGAGAATTCAAGGATTTATCTGATTATTCATTTGATGAATTAATGGGTTCTTTATTAGCTCATGAATAGGATAAACAGGTCTCATGAGAAAATTGAAGAAAAAACATTCTAGGTGAAAGATGAGTCATTTGGCAGAGGTAGAGGAAGAGGGGCAGATTACGTGGCCGAGGTCGAGGCCGCGGTAGAGGCAAAAGTCAATTCAATGACACTCGTCAGCCCAAGAGTGACTTTCAGTGCCAGTATTGCAAGAAGTTTGGTCATACTGAAACATATTGTTGGACTAAGAAAAAGGACGAGCAGAATCAAGCAAATTTCTCTGAGAACGCAGAGAATGAAAGTAAGCTCTTCATGGCTCATTCTTCGATCACTACATTAGTGATAATGTTTGGTTTATTGATAGTGGATGCTCGAATCATATGATTGGCATAAGGTCTTTATTTAGAGACCTCGATGAGTCACAGAAGAGTGAGGTTCGACTTGGTGATGACAAGCAAGTTTGAGTTGAAGGCAAAGGAACCATAGCCATCAAGACAATCCAGGGTAATGTAAAACTCCTTTGCGATGTGCAACTTGTTCTTGGTTTGGCACATATTTTGCTGACTGTTGGACAATTGATGGCAAGTGGTTGCTCTGTTTTATTTTAAAATAGTTCATGTGTTGTCAGTGATATTAAGTTTGGTCCGACTATAACAGTTGTGCCTATGACCCAAAATAACATGTTTCCCCTTAATGTTTCAAGTGTGGAAAATAATGCCTTAATTTCTAAGGGTGTTAATGAAACTCAACTATGGCATCTTCGCTATGGCCATTTTGAACATTAATGGGCTGAAATTATTGACTAGGAAGAATATGGTAGTTGGGTTACCAGAAATGGGAAGGTGTTAATGAAACTCAACTATGGCATCTTCGCTATTTGCACATTAATGGGCTGAAATTATTGACTAGGAAGAATATGGTAGTTGGGTTACCAGAAATGGGTGATCTTGATTTATGTGAAGGTTGCATCTTCGGGAAACAAAGTAGAAAATCATTTCCTGTAGGAAAATCATGGAGAGCTGCCCGTTGTCTTGAGCTTGTACATGCCGACCTATGTGGACCAATGAAGACCGAGTCACTTGGTGGGAGTCGGTATTTTCTTCTATTTACTGATGATTATAGCCGTATGAGTTGGGATTATTTTCTGAATTTCAAATTAGAGGCGTTTGAGAATTTCAGGAAATTCAAGGCACTCGTGGAGAAGCAAACAGGCTGCAACATTAAGGCTCTTCCCACAGACCGTGGTGGTGAATTTTTATCTAATGATTTTACTTTGTTTTGTGAACAGAATGGAATTCGTAGGGAGCTTACAACACCGTACTTGCCACAACAAAATGGAGTCGCCGAACAGAAGAATCGTAATGTGGTTGAGATGGCCAAAAGCTTACTTAATGCAAGGGGACTTCTTGTTCATTTTTTTGGGAGAAGTAGTGGTTGCAGTTGTGTACCTCTTAAACATCTCTCCAACAAAAGCCATTTTGAATGGAACTCCATATGAAGCATGGACGGGACGGAAACCACGAGTAAGCCACTTGAAAGTTTTTGGTTGTACAGCTTATGCTTTGGTTAATTTACATTCTAAGCTAAATGAAAAATCAGAGAAGTGAATTTTCATTGGTTATAGTCCTCAATCCAAAGCATATAGACTGTATAATCCTACTAGTGGAAAAGTGATTATTAGCAAAAATGTTGTATTTAATGAAGAATCAGCCTATGAGTGGAACGACAAGGAAGAAGATTCAGTCATCCATATTCCAGCTCACGCAAAAGTAGGGCATACATGGATACTTGAAACAACAAGTTTTGATCTTTCCTCACCTGGTAGCAGCAATACTGACCATACTGCTCATGGAAGTAGTAACAATTCTACTCCATCAATCTCTCGTTCTCCACCTTCGGCGTCATCCAGCGAGACGCCACCAACAAAGTTCCGGTCACTTCAAGATGTTTATGCATCTTGTAGCTTTTCCCTGTTAGCTGCTGAACATACATGTTATGAAGAAGCTGCAAAGCAACCAGAGTGGCAGGATGCGATGATTGAAGAGATTCAAGCTATCAAGAGAAATCAAAACTGGGAGCTAGTTGATTTTCCGGAAGGGAAGAATGTTATCGGGCTAAAATGGATTTTCAAAACAAAGTACAATGCTGATGGATGTCAAAAGGCATAAAACTCGACTTGTTGCAAAAGGATACTCTCAACAACAAGGCATCGACTTTGATGAGACGTTCTCACCAGTAGCTCGCTTTGAAACGGTTAGAACTAATCTAGCATTGGCTGCTCAACTTCGTTGGCATGTGTACCAATTTGATGTTAAGTTTGCTTTCCTAAATGGCAACTTACAAAAAGTTTATGTTTGCCAACCTGAAGGCTTCATTTTTAGTGAAGGAAAAAGCAAAGTATACATATTGAAGAAGGCGTTGTACGGTTTAAAGCAAGCACCACGGGCATGGTTTAGCAAAATTGACTCTTCTTTTCAAGAGCAGCAGTTTAGAAAAAGTGACAATGAACCTACACTTTATGTGAAGAAGCGAGGTAATAGTGACTTTCTGGTTGTTTGTCTTTATGTCAATGATATTATATATATGGGATCTTATGAATCTATTATTTCTGAATTTAAGAGTTGCATGATGAGTAAATTTGAGATGTCTGACTTGGGTATGCTGCATTATTTTCTTGGGCTTGAAGTAAGACAAGATTCGGATGGAATTTTTATTTCACAAAGGAAATATGCGACTGGACTTTTAAATAGGTTCAACATGCTGAATTGCAATCCATCTCCCACGCCTATGAATATGAATGAGAAGTTGGTACTCGATGATGGTACAGGTGCAGCAAATGCTTCTTATTATAGAAGCTTTGTTGGTGGTCTAAACTACTTATCGCACACAAGGCCCGATATAGCATTTTCTGTCAGTTTGATTTCAAGGTTTATGCATAGTCCTTCAAAGCAACACCTAGGTGCAGGCAAGAGGATCTTGCGATATGTTGTTGGCTCAACAAGTCACGGAATTTGGTACTCAAAAGTATCAGGTTTCAGATTAATTAGCTTTACTGATAGTGATTGGGCAGGTAGCTTGGATGATCGTAGGAGCACATCTGGGAACATTTTTAGTCTTGGCTCTGGAGCAGTCTCATGGAGTTCAAAAAAATAAGATACAGTAAGCTTTGTCATCTTCGGAAGCAGAATACATGGCTGCAACTTTAGCATGTTGTCAAGTTGTTTGGTTAAGAAAATTGTTAGCAGATCGTCAACAACAGTAGATTGGTCCAACAAAAATATGGTATGACAACAAGGCGACAATTGCTATGACAAAAAATCCTGTTTTTCACAGTAGAATGAAGCACATTGACACTCGCTATCACTTTATTCACGATCTAGTCGCTGGTGGAATAATCTCACTGGAATTTTGTGACACAAATAAACAAACTGTTGATGTTCTTACGAAGTCGCTGCCCTGCAACAAACATGACTTCTTCAGACGACAAATGGGAGTTTGTGATTTTGAAGAAAGGGAGAGTGTTGACTAATTCTTCAAAATAGTTAGTTTGCAGAAATCAGTTTGTGGGTCTATTTTCTAGGATTAGTGGGTTTATGTTTTACTTAGTCAATGAAATTATATTCTTATTGTAGTGGACCATGTTTACCACTTTTCCATGTTTTCCATTATTTGTGGGTTGCTTTATTTTAGCTTTAGTAGTTAATTGTAAGCCTATAAAAGGGGCAATAGGAGTTTTGATTTTTAAGTAAGAAAGTTTTGCAGTAAAAGAAACCTTCTGTCTTTCAAACTCTTTCATTTATTTTTGCCTTTTTCATCCAACAGTGCTTTAGTTTCCTACTTGTTTGAAGGTCAATAGTATCTCCCTCTTGTGAAAGGATATCTTTGATTTTTCGGAGCTGAAAGTTAAATTCTGGGATAAGTACGTATTTGGAGAAATATTGATATTATTGGAAAAATATCTTTTTTATCATCCTTGTTCCATTATATATGCCTTAATTTTTAGTGATTTAAGTTTCTCAATAATATGATTAGTGATGAGTTATATCATTATATGTTTTTGTTCTATATTGGGACTCCGCAAGAGGTTTCCTTTAGTAATAATGATGGATTAGGTCGTTACCATAGATATCAACTTACCCATCATTCGTCCCCGAATGACTACTCGGGTGGAAAGAATATAGACTGGTTATCGAGGTGTACCGCCCAATTTGACTCGTCAAGAATGGACTCATACTACGTAAGGGCCGGACACTATGTTACCCCGTCCTACATGCCCAAGATTATTGAAAGAAAATTCAACAAAAATTAAATTTTTATTCCACCCATTAATTACAATAGACCCCGTTGTAGAGACCATAACCCTGCTATATGTACGTTGTTGTAGTGGCTTCCCAACCGTTATAGTGGCATTGCGTAAATCAGAAATATAAGAGGGAGTCGAATGGATTTTCATGCCCATTATTTCTCTCTCTTTTCACCCCCAAAACTTTCTCAACTTCGTTCAGAAACGTCAAACAAGGTAACCAGACTGCGTACCCTAGTCTCTTTACTATGGTCTCCCAACTCATGATTTCTAATCTATAGGCTAACAAATGGAACCCATTGAGGAACGAGTTATGGGCCCGGACTACCCTATCAGAGATTTCTAGATGCTCCTAGCAGCTAGAGGTTTAGGGAGATACGGAGGTCAAGTTTCTATTTGGAGAGGGCATTCAATATGATAGGGGTGGCTGAGTAGGCTCCCGCCTTTACTCCTCGTCCCCTTCCATTCGTCCTAACGCGTCTGTTATTTAATCTTCATCTCCTTCTGTTTCCTTGCTTTCTGTCCTTGTAATAGTGGCAATGAACTTGTTTTGGCTGTACTCAATAGTCAGTGTTAGAATACGACTATAATGCTATTGCCCTGTTCTATTATGTCTCTCTTCTCTTTTTATATATTTGCTCATGTGTTGTGCTGCATGTGGCTCTGAATTCCTTACTGTTTTGCATGATACTTGTGTATGTTTACTTCTCTCCTTTTTAATGATGTCAAAAGGGGGAATATATTGTACATGCTGTTTATGGTTTTCAGTTTTTAGTAACACAGGAGGTAGGAATGGCGACAGGGGAAATGAATGAATGAAACTCAATGTGAGGTGGTTTGTTTGTCATCATCAAACACAGGGAAAATGTTATATTTCAGATGTTTTGATGATCCTCACAAATGTAGGGACTAGGTCCCTGCCAGAGTTATTATCGTCCAGGTTCAAAAAGGGGTGCAACTGTAAAGCTGTCATGTCAGGCGGTTGGTGAAGCAAGTCAGTGTACTTCACCAATAGGAGCGGACAAGATTGCTTGTCCATTAGTCAGTAATTCTTCTAGATTGATATATTCAAACCTTTATGATTTATTCATTCAAAGTGAGCGAGTGTGTCTTTCTAAGAAATCAAACTTAAAATACAGCAAGGGACCTGATCAACTGAAGAAGTGCAATTTGGTTGTGCTATTGCTGTGAATACTTGTATTGTGCTAAACTTGTAGGATTCGTTTCACTTTTATAAGAAACATTTCTCTTGTGTGTACGTAGTGAGTGTAAGAACATTGTTAGAGTTAACTTTGTGTCTTATGGTTTGAAGTCTATATTAATTAGTGATACTTAATATATATAGTGGGCAATGGATGCATGCATTGTTTTGGCTCAGTAAGTAATAAGAGTATTACTTAGTGTGAGATTAAGCGTTTAGTCTCATTGTTGTAAGTTGAAATTTCTATTCACTTTTGCTTGTGATTAGTGAAGGCAGTTGAAAATCCTGTGTGGCAGGTCGTGGTTTTACTCCCTTGAGCAAGGAGATTTTCACGTAAAAAGTCGTGTGCCTGTTTTACTTTGAATATTTATTTTCGGCACTTTTATTTTGTCTGAGACCTGGTCCTGTGATCACTGATGGACGTATACATTCCAACACTTTACCTTTGGTTACACCAATGATGTCAATCATCTCATCCTTCTGGAAAGCAACATCAACTGGAACCTAAAATGTTTAAACTTGTATTCTAATTGAAAATAGCAATAGAAAAGCAAGTAACAGTTTCCAATAGTTGAACTAAAATGGGAGCTAAAATAGCAATTAGTAGCTAGTAAGTAGCAGTAGTAGCAAGTAATAAGTAGCAGTATCGAGATCAGTCTAGTGGAACTCCATAATAGAACTAATGAAGCAATACCCAATGAACTTACTGTAACACCCCAAAAAAATTTTCGAACTAAGACTCAAACTGTTCATCATAGTGAGTGAGATTTTTCCAAGGAATTAAAAATTTCTTAAGTTTTAAGGTCACTATATGTAGCACCTTGAGTTCCAAAAAGAACTAAATTGGAAATAGCAAAATCTAAAATTTTGCAAGTTAAGTTAAGTATGAGTTTTGGGTTGACTTCAAACGACCATAACTCCTAGCTCAGGATGAGTTAGGTGTGTTACCAGATACCGTAGGAAAGATCTTTGAATTATATTTCCAACGCCACCGAGTTTGCTAAGCTTTGAGTTCGGATGAGTGAGATATGACCTTTTGAAGTTAGGCTGTCCAGTTAAGGAAAGTTAGCCGAAAATAGTAAGGGGTATTTTGGTCTTTTCCTTACCCAATCAGATTTAATTCATTTTTAATAATATTTTAGGGGTATAATCTGGTTAGGTTCAGTTTTATAATCCTAGTTTACGCCTAGGGTTTTAGTTGAGAGTTCAAGAAGAGAAAAGAAGAGAAAAGAGGAGAAAAGAGAAGAGGATCAAGCGTTAGTTGAGATTCTTGCGTCTTGTTGCGGATTTTCGCCATGGGTTTGATCCCTAAGAGGTATGTAGGCTTCCATAGTGTTGGGTTAGTTCACCCACACGTCAATCATGTTATTTTCAGCAAAATTTCATTGTCGAAGTTGAAAGATTAAAAGTTTTTGATGAGTTCTTGATAAGTGTTCTTGGAGTTCATTCTAAATCTTGTTGTGTTGGGTTCTTGTGTTTATTGAGATCAAAGTGAGTGTTTTAAGGGCTGTATTGAGTAGATTAGAGTGTACTTATGTTAAGCAATTGATTCTAAGTGATTGGGGAAGAAACCATTCGATTCTAGGCGAAATAGGGTGAGAAAACGAGCAAAGAAATTCGTCGAATTTTTTGGGTTGGGGCCTGGTGCGATGCGCTAGCCAGAGCTCCCCAAACCCTCCTCTAAAGTTTAGAGGCTGGCGCTCTGCGCCACCCATAGCGCCAGGGTGGCCTGCCCCATCCAGTTTGTCATCAGTTTCCCCGTTTGAGTTCGTTTAAAGTGCACCTTCACTCCTTTTCGATTCTAACTGCTCTAAGCTACTTCTAAACACCTAGAAATCATTCATAACATGATCATAACCTTGAATTCATAATTCAAATTCAAGGTAGAGCTAAGAGTTAAGTTTTGAAAATTCTTTCGAACATTCTAAGAAAGCCCATTTGAGTCATTTTGTGGAGTCTTCTACAACTTCTAGTAACTTGTTTCAAGACTCGAGTAGTGAGCATGAGAGTGAGGAGAATGTATTCATGAGTCTGTTTTGCCATCATGAGATCTTTTATAGCTTGAACCATAACTCTTGAATTCATAATTCACATTCAAGAGAGAGTTAAGAGTAGAGTTCAAGAAAGTTTTGAGTTCAATTGTGAATCATTTAAGATCCATCATCGATTTGAGTTAAGTTTTGAGGAAGTAAGTAAGAGAAAGAGAAGAGTTGTATACATGAGTTACATAATGTTATCTAGACCTACGAGTCAAGTCGTTCATGCCCATACATTCCGTATGAACTCCAGAAGTTGAGTATCTATGAGAGGAGTAGTATCTTCATGTCCTAAGTCTTATGTATTAAGTTTCTAACCCATTTGAGATTATAGTTCTAATCATGGGACTATTACATGTTACCTATGAAGTCTTTGAGTTGAATCGTTCATGCACATAATTTCGCATGAACCTTATAAGTTGAACAGTCTTGAGATGAGAAGTATCCTTGAGTCCTTGAGTTGAGTAGTTCATGCTCATAATTCCGCATGAACCCTTTGAGTTGAGTATTCTTGCAACGAGTATTACCATTGAAGTTCTTGAGTTCCAAGTATTGAGTTCTATCTTTGGTTATTGAAAACATTGCATTGAGTTGTTCACGTCCATAATTCGGCATGAACCATGTTTTAAGAAGTCTTTTACAAATGTTTAAACTTTGTTTTAAGACTTAAGCTTTGAAGTTGAGTAAAGAGTAAGAGTAAAGTTCATTTTCTTTAAAATGA
>JAJOOF010008405.1:0-12305 GCA_029582545.1 Solanum lignicaule | reverse complement strand
AAACACATAAACAAAAAGAATCACATTCAAGACCCACATAATTTTTTTAACTCTTAACTTTGGAGATTTGATTTTTCTTAAAAAGTTATGATTTTTTTAAAAAAATAAAGACTTGGGCATAAAAGAAGATGAGGTTTTGTCAACCGATCTATAATGTTAATGGTTGGCAATGGCGATTGAAGCAATGGGTAGAGAAAGTTTTTTTTTTTTAAAAAAAAATCACTACAAATAAATGTGTTTTTCTTGAATTAGTTAAGAATTAGACCTTGATTAGTATATAAAAATAAAAAAATGAAGAACACCAACAATCGACATTGCAGTAAATGACGTTGAGTATTGAAAAAAAATCACTGCTAATGATTTCAATATTTCTTAAACTAATTAAGAACTAAAGATTAACTAGTATTTAAATATTCTGAAAAGGAAAGAAAGAAATGAATTAAAAAAATCAAAAATCAAATTTTAGAGAATTTCCAATGTGGCTATGACGTGGCGCTTATGTGGTTCTAATGTGTCAATGACGTGGCGCGTGTGTAATGCACTTGCCAACTTGAGACTGGTATTATATTTTTAAGGTGGTATTAATTCACTTCAAATATGTTAAGGGGGGGTAAATAATTACCCGTAAAGTTTAAGTACTAAAGTAAGTTTTCGTGCCAAGTTCAAGGGGGGTTTTTATGTATTTTCCCAGAGAAGATATAACATCAACTTTTGTTTAAAAGAATTGATGAAGAATGATACTCCCTCCGTCCAACAATAGTTGTCCACTAAATTATTTTGGATGTCCAACAATACTCGTCCACTTTATGAAATCAATGGATAATTTTACACTTAGTTCCTGATTTACCCTTATAATTAATTATAGTCATTTCTCTTTACATTTTTCAAGACATTGTATTTATTATATTCAAATGGTGATATAGTAAAATTACCCTTCTATTTATAGTTCTTTAAGAAATGTGCAAATTTAATAGTGGACAAATATTATTGAACAAAAAAAATATAAATATTTACATTATGAATAACTATTCACCAATCAAAAGAAAACGTGCATATGAGAAAAGAGGGAAAAAAAAAAGGAACAAAAATCCACTTCCCAATAAAAATGGCAACATGCTGCCACCAACTTAAAATTAATTAATTTAAATAAAAATAACTTCCTAAAAAATAACGTGGGGCTACAATATGCAAATTTTAATTTTACTTTTTTTTTTTGTTATAAAAAGGGATAAGACACATGTATCTCTTAGACTATGATCGAAATTCCAAAAATACATCTTAACTAAACTAAGATCCTATTATCCCCTGAATTCATTTTTTTGTAATTTTATACACATTTTGACTTACGTAGCACACTCTATAACTCCACGCAATTGAGACGCGTGAAAGATATTTGGATACCACGTAAGTCAAAAAGGTGTATAAAATTACAAAAGAAATGGATTCAGGGGTAATAAGACCTTAGTTTAATTAATGTGTATCTTTAAAATTTCGGTCATAGTCTAGGGGTACTTATACTTTTTTCCTTATGAAAACAAAAAGGGGTTATCAGTTGCCACTAAGTAAAAAGGGAGGACGTGTTTTGCCATTTTTAACATACGGTACTTGATCAAACATTTCAATCTAAAACAATTAGAAATAATACTTCAATATTATCTGTGCATCGCATAGACACGCTAGTTAATATTAATGTTAAATGAAGTGTTAATAATATCACACATTATATGAATTGTATATCAAAATAAATTATAAAATATTTTTAATATTTTAAAAAGTTATTTTGCATATAAATAAAGTTTTTTCATTTTACACGAAGCTGGGATAAATTTACTTGTTACTACTAAAAGTAGGTATTTGACCATGCAATTTTGAGCTCACATTCAAAATTTTGATTTGACATTAGCATGTGTTTATAAAATTTAAATAAATTTCAAATCGTGATTTTAAATCTCAAATTCTCTTGAAAGTAAGATTTCAATTTCATGTTTGTGGCTTTAATGAAACAATTTTTTAAAATGAAATTTCATCTGTAAATTTTTATTTTTTTAACAAAAAAGACACATGATTTTTAATTTTTTTATAAAAAATATATATGCTCTGTGTGGGGAGATTATCTGTAACATGTAAGAATATTATATTAAATAATAACGAGATACTACTATTATTAATTAGTAAAATTATCCGCACTTGACAGAATTTTATTAGAAAAATAATTACTATAAAGAGAAAAAATATTAATACTTTTTGGAAAAAATAATCTCTAATCTATCTAAATATAAAAACAAGACAAAAGAAAAGTGATATGACATCTTTTTATAGCTAAAGATTCATTTTTTTTTCACATTTTTCTTATTTCCCCTCATATTTATGTTATATTAGAGGAATGCAAAAGTCATTTCTTAACTACATTCCTTTATTACCCAACTTTTTTTAGTTTAGAAAATCCAAGTCTTTATTATTAATTTTAATGATCATTTATGTAATGAAAAGAAACACCATCAAACGTATTTATGTCAATTCTATTCTTTGAGAATTTATCTAATTAGCAATAATCACCCACCAAAGCAAAGAAAAATAAGTAAATAAATAGTAATAATTTCTTACTTAAAATTATAATCAACGAAGAAAGTATCAAAGTCAGAAAAATTAAAGGAGCAAATAAAGAATCAATTTTTATTTTTCATTTTATTTTCACTTTCTTATCATTTCATTTCCCCCTATTATTCTAGAAACACAAAATTGTATCACATTAAGAATGGAGTAGTATTGAAGAAGAAGAAGAAACAACATGAAGTGAGGGAAAAAATTACATACTTAAAAACTTGAATCTTTTCAATAAAATTAGGTGACACGTGGTAGCATAAAGAGCTTTAAGAGTAAGCCTCAACTTCCGAATCAAAATTTTGTTACTCTCCCTCCCTCTCTGCCCCTGGTCCCGCGGTTTCCTTCCTTCCTTCTTCTCATAACTCCCAACATTTTCTCGAACAAAAAAAAAACTTGTTTCTTTGAAAAAGAATCTACACTTGTTCTAAATATATATATCAAATTTGTTTTCACATAAACATGGGTTTCTTCATGGGGTTTTTCCTAGGTGCGGCATTGGGTGTTGGTCTCATTGTTTGTTTTGCTCGCTTTCAAAATAACAGATCCAAAGTTCGCATTGATTTGGTAATTCTTTTCTTTTCTCATTATATTTCAATTGAAATTTCGTATTTTTCTATTTTTATATCTATTCTTTTTTATAGGCAAAATCCATAACAGCATTTGCCAGGATGACAGTCCAAGATTCAAGAAAACTTTTACCCCCTGAAGCATACCCTTCTTGGGTAGTCTTTTCACAAAAGCAAAAGTTGAGTTACGTTTGCTTAATACTTTTGTTTTTTACTAGTTCAATTTTCTAATAATGGCTTTTGTTAAATTACAGTTGAATTGGCTTAATCATCACTTAGAAAAAATTTGGCCTTATGTTGATGAGGTAATTGCACTCTTTTAGCACACCTTTTGGTTTTTACTATTTTGTGTCATTTTATATATTCTCTGCTTAGGCCGCATCAGAATTGATAAGAACCTCCGTGGAGCCAGTTCTTGAGCAATATAGACCATCTATCTTAGCTGCTCTGAAATTTTCAAAGCTCACATTGGGTACTGTGGCTCCATCATTCACAGGTTTGTTGACCACATTTTAAGACTAATTATAGTCGTAGTTAACTTTATAAATTTTTCCCTTTTCTATGATTGGCTAGACATTACAATTCCAATTATGAACCAAGGAAAAATCATTTTCTATATTTGCTTGGAATAATTTAACTTCTCCAACGTCTCCTTTTACCTTTTTAGGAGTTTCCCTTCTTGATGGTGATCCTGGAGAAATTATTATGGAGTTGGAAATGCAGTGGGATGGAAATCCCAATATTGTTCTGGATATTAAGACTTTAGTTGGTGTAGGACTACCTATACAGGTACTTTCGAAAAGTTACTTTACATCCATTTCTATTAAATAGATATTTTAAGAATTTTATTTCTTCTTAAATACCTCCATTAAGCACCGAAAATCAACACTCATGTGAATGGAATAAATATCAAAATAACGCAGTAGTTATGCATGCCTTAAGACACTATAATTCATGTTCTCAATAAATGTGAGAGTCAATCTTTATTTATATGTCTTTTAACTGAAACAAACATTTACTTCCTTGGTCAATCTTGTTATCATCAGCTCAAGTGACATAAGAACTACTTTCTTTGTTGACTCTTGAGTCTTGAACATAATTATATTTACATCGAAATGTCCTTTTAAAGTAATAGAGGTAAGAAAATCCAATTTTTTTTAAAGATCAGTATAATAATCATGGAGACATCACAATTGATGAAGAATCATCTCACATATTTTTCACTCTTCTCCTAATTCATTTTAAATGCAGGTCAAGAATATTGGCTTCACTGGTGTTTTTCGTTTGATATTCAAACCACTGGTTGCTGAGCTTCCTTGTTTCGGAGCTGTTTGTTACTCCTTGCGTCACAAGGTGAGCACAAACTTTTATTTTATGTACTATTTATGTATCACAAACATGATAGATAAATGGATTAAATACTTGATATGCATATATAGTTTTGTATTTTGTTCCATTTTCGTTCTTGTTTACACGAAAAAAATAATGTTTCACAATCATGGTTCTGATATTATATTTGTCCTGCATATTTCTACATGTAGAAAAATTTGGATTTCACTCTCAAAGTTGTGGGTGGTGATATATCAGCTATTCCTGGAGTATCAGATGCCATTGAGGTTTGAAATGTCTTTTGTTTTTGTTATTGAATGAATAGACCCCTTTCTCATTCATGTACATTTCCCACATATAAATAGCCGATATGAATATTCATTTTTCATTTCTTTCCCTTGTAAGCACATAGTATAATTTTTCTTAAGTTAGCGCACATTATACATACAAGTGACATTTCACATGACTGTTAATTTTGGTCAAGTGACATTTTAAGTGTTTTTTTATTCTACTTAGATTTTAAAGCTTTGTTGTCATGTGATTTTCGTAAATTGAGAAGAGTTGAAAACATAGATGACATCCCTTGTTCTTGATCATTGGTCTAACTCTCTTACATTTTTGTAATTAGTTAGTTAATTCACGATGAGTATTTATCACAATAAGTATTTACAGCTAACATTTGTGAATTCTAATTGAGAAACATGTATTTTATTGGTACAACAAACTCTTACTTGAATGATCTTTTGATGGCATTCAATCTGCATGCACAGGGTACAATACGGGATGCAATTGAAGATTCTATCACTTGGCCTGTCCGTAATATTGTTCCCATATTACCAGGAGACTATAGGTGTTCTAATTTCCTAATAAACGTTATATTCATTACTTGACATTTTTTACCACTTAAAACTAAAGATTTTTTTTTGTTTGAACATGTGAATTAGTTCTAACTCTGGAATAACAGTCTTAAGAAAAAGACATTCTATATTCTAGATTATCTATTAAGAAAGAACAGTGAAATAGTTTTAAACAATAAATTAAACTTTTTATCCCTATAAAATGTATATCCTAATCAAAATGATATAAGTTGTCATCCTTTGAAATATTTATCACTTTTGCGACCTCTTGCTTAATTACTGCCCAATTGTTTCTTCTGATCATTTTTATCGGTCTATATTGGTAACTTCTCTTTAAGTAGAGAAAAATCAGTCCAAAAAGAAAAAAAAATAAAAATAAAGTAGGGGAAAATTTCAATACCGTTACAAACTACTAAAAACCTATTTTACATATGAAATTGTCTTTTATTGACATGTAGAATATCGAATAATATTATAATACAAATAGTATTTTCTAATGAAATCCTATATTCTCGACCTGAAGTACTAAGGACAAGAAGAAGGACATTGTTTTCAATCTAAACTGATCTTGTACTTTGTAGTGATCTGGAGCTAAAGCCGGTTGGTGTATTGCAAGTCAAGCTCATCGAAGCCAAAGAGTTGACTAATAAGGACCTCATTGGGAAGTCTGATCCTTTTGTTGAGCTATTTATACGTCCACTACGTGACAGGACAAAAACCAGCAAAGTTATTGTAAGAGAACATCTATCACTAGTTGTCCTTCTTAATTCATTTTTCTCCTAACAAGGAATGAGTTAACTCTAGATTTTGTTTGCTCTATTAAGGATAACTGCTTAAATCCGATTTGGAATGAGCACTTTGAGTTCATAGTTGAAGACATATCTACTCAACATTTAACAATTAGAGTGTATGATGATGAAGGGATTCAAGCTGCTGAATTCATTGGTTGTGCTAGAATAGATTTGAAACTCCTTGAGCCTGGTAAAGTGAAAGATGTGTGGTTGAAACTGGTGAAGGATTTGGAGATCCAAAGGGACACCAAAAATAGAGGACATGTAAGAATATCTTGATATTTGTCTTCTAGTGGCATTAGAATGCATCAAATTATAACTGACACTTGGCTCCCAGTTGCGAGCTTCATAGTGGAGAAGCAATCATATCAACTGCATTTTATTTATCAATTATCTAGGATCTCCATGCAAATATTATTAGGATGAACTAATTGTCTCCAACGAAAAATGTACATAGGAATGGCATCATCTATAATTGACTTTTTTGCTCTTACTTCTTAAAATAGAATATCATTATCTTAAAAGAAGAAGAGTTTGCTCACCTTTCTAGCCAAAATTCTTAGTGGTTGAAAGCCTTTAGACCTGCCACTCTCTACTCTATGGTGTTCTACCATCATGATTTTAGACTCCCACATACTCTCTGATCTATGATCTAGTACTATCATCTTTAATCTATAGGGAAATGAATAAATCAATTATGCAGTAGATATAGTCTTCAATACTATAGTTACAAAAAACATGTGAATTTAATTTGTCACCAGTAACGACTTGAGAGGCATTTGAATTTTTCAGCTGTTGTTTCTATATTTTGTGTCTAGATACAAATTAATGAAGCTAGCACACCCTTCTGAAGGACCACTAGTATCAAAATATGAGCAGAAATCATTGATTTTCTGAATGTTTTTGTATAATGTAAAGTAGCTGGATAATTTACAAGATCCAGATAAATGAAATTTTAGATCATTTATGGGTTTAGATTGGAATAGTTTTTCCTTTTTGTGTTATCATGTTTCTTAATGCTACAACCTCTCTTGATTTGGTTCTCGTGAGTCTTGATGACAAACAACAATTGCTTTTACATTTTTTAAGAAGCTAGAAAATATTCGTTTTCATAATCGTTATGTTGATTATTCCGTGCAAGCCTTAAATAAAAAGGAGAGCCAGAATGAGAACTTATGTTCCATGCACTACAACAAAAACAACTTTTAGCGTCAATAAATATTGACATAAATAAAGAGTGCTAAAGTCTTTACCGGAATTAGTTAAGTGCCATTAGAACCAATGTCGCTAAATGCTTTAGGGACATATACAAAGAGTGCTAATTGCCGCTAAAAATACATATTTAGCGGCAATGATCATTTTTGATGTAGTGATGTGACATAAATGACTTATGGTTTTAATTAGTTATTCTTATCTTATTCTGCATTTTCATATTATAATGTCATCATCCCTGCATTAGATACCAACGTATGATGCAACACTTGTTGGACACAAGGAATATAGAGTAGGTCACCTCACTCACCTGAATAGATTGATTCTTGTTGAGGTAGAAACTGACGTTATAAAAAAAAGCAGAAGAAAATAGAGTAGGTGTACATTTCCAATTAAAATGGGTTATATGTTTGTGATATTTGATTAACCATAAAATATAATAAAGTCCAATAGATAAATACTTGTGTGTTTTTATTGGAGTCAATTTGTATGTACTATTAAACAAAAGTTTTCTCTTCTTTATTGTTCTATTTATCATTTTTCGTTTTGTCATGAATTGTGCACTTAGGATGCCTGTCTATGCTATGTAGTCTCTCCACAAGAGAATTCTTGTTTGTGTCATCAATGCAAACTGGAGTCTCAACCAAAGCTCTTCTATTATCACCTAACACAGGTACACTTGGAGCTTCTATTTTGTCCTTTTGGCATGGATAGTGTGTTTATGAAGGGATTTAAACCCGACTATGCACTAACTACCTTGGAGAAGGCCCTTAGACCAGAGGCAGCCAATTTTTCACAAGCAATCTCTGAGAAGAAAGGGGACATCCTCTTTAGAGGAGTTCTTTCCGTGACAGTAATATCAGCAGAAGACGTACCTGTCACAGATCTAATGGGGAAATCTGATCCTTTTGTTGTATTAATTATGAAAAAATCTGGAAAAAAAAATAAAACCCGAGTAAGTTTTTGAATACCCTGAGAATGAAACATTATCTTCCCCTATATTTCATTAAGTTACTTTGTTTCAATATTTTTAAATTAAGCAACTTTTGTCCTACTCATCGTTCTTTGCTAATCTTAGGTTCTAAACAACACCCTTAACCCAGTGTGGAACCAGACATTTGACTTTGTAGTTGAAGATGGATTACATGATTTGCTCATATTGGAAGTTTGGGACCATGACACCTTTGGGAAGGTAAGTTCTTTTAGACCATCTTGTATCTGTTTGAGTATTAAACTATTGCTCCACAACTTATGAACTTTATAAAGTTGATGCATCTCTGTCAAAACTTGCAAATTTCAGGACAAAATTGGTAGATGCATCATGACCCTTACAAGAGTTATACTAGAAGGAGAATTTAAAGATACCTTTACCTTGGATGGTGCCAAGTCGGGGAGATTAACATTTCATCTTAAATGGACACCACAACCTATAATCCGAGATTAATTAATTTTAGATTAGTTTTTTTTTTCTTTTCTTTTGCCCCAAAAAGCTATATATGATGGCATTTTACAGGAAATGCTAAGCCTAATTGGAAATTAGAACATGAAAAGGTAGAGCTTTAAAATGTTTCAAGTGAAGCAATGATATTATAGACTTTCATTTGCTAATATTTGTTGTAATTACAATGTCAAAGGTAGTCTTTCTTTTTCTAGTTAAACCAACCAGTTTCATGCTGCCCTTTTCCTATTAGCTAGTAAAATGTTTTGTTTCATGTAAATTTGAATGGAAGACAAGAAAGAAAGGAGCTGGTTTATTTTTATTTTTTAAAGAAGAAGAGGGCATTGAAGATAAACTACATGCTTATGTCTTATTAAAAAAACATCTCAAGTTTGAAATAAACTAACAATAGGTTTACTAAAATGAAAATAAAAAGAAAGATCTGATTCAATACCACCATATAATGTTTATAGCTTTCACATCGAATTTAGCATAATAGTTGCTTAGCTTTTGGGATAAATTTAATTTTTAAATTTTTATTAGGTTGTTTTAATTTGCTAACATATTTTAGATTTTAGAATTTTAAATTATGCAAAAAAATTTGTTATAAGTTAAGTGTTTAAACACTGATTTTTTTAGGTTAAACATTCCGTTTTATTCATATCATCGAAGAAACAACAATACACATACATATAAGGAAGAGAGGGAATGGGAACCTTACCCTTCCTTTGACTAATGAGAGTTTGACAACCCAAACCCGGTATCATTCACAAAGACATTCAAGCTACTAATAAGACAATATATTCAAGCAACTTCAGATGGATCAAATTGAATCTCTACTGCTTTCTGTTGTCGCACCCTAAATGACGCAATTTCCAACCTATCTATTTGCAACAGACTCTTTCTGACCATGGCAGTTCTGACTGTGAAAATCAAATTTTGCTTAAGCATCTGGCTAAGAGAGGCTAATTTGTCTGCCACCTTATTAGTTTCCCCATAACACTGTTTTACTATGAACCTTATCTCCATCATTATCTCCTTGATCTTGTCCACGAGGTCTAGGAACCTCCATAGTGTCTGAGATTTTTCATTTGTTGCCTTCACCAATAGTTTCAAGTTAGCCTCTGCAATTGTCACGCCTCAAAGTACACCCTAGTCATAACATGACGTATAGGACCCCAAGTGACCCTATACAAGACACTTAGCATACATCATACAAGATAATAAAATTTAATTTTTTTTTCAAAAGACAGTTTTAGATCATAGATTTTGACAAAAGAGGAAGTCTAACATAAGTCTCAAAGCCACTAGTGTATCATAAGGAAAGTGATTGAGACATAACCCATACATCACATACAAACGGAAATGACATAAAGCTATAAAAGTGACATCGTCCTCTTATGTATAAGGACTCAACAAGTCTTCAAATCTCTAATGCAATCAACTAGCCACGAACGGAAGTCGTCAACCCCTACATTAGTGAAACAATGTAGGCACAAGTATGCATTCGTACATTTCATGTACTAAGTATGAGGGGAATGCAATAAAATATGAGACATGATCATAAAGGGAAATAATTGAAAACATGGAATGCATGCCAAAGTTGAAACATGGTAAAATCTGTTAGAATTGAAATAAGTATTTCCTACTTAGAATAGGAATAGGAATAGGAATAAGAATAGGAATCCTAGTTAGAAAAGGATTCCAATGTAGTGTCTATAAATAGGGTCTCAATGTAACTATTTAGATACACAATTCAATAATATTTTTCCCATATATTTCTCACATGGTATCAGAGCATTGGTGAGAAACTTCAAGTCACCGTGTCAAATTCCGGCGACGACGGTTGGGACTGATTTGTCTCATCTTTCGTTCTGAAGGTGTTGTGCGAAAGACAACACCATCACGAGGCTCGGGAAGCTCAGACGACCGAACCCCAATTAGATCCACCGGAAAACAGCCCCTCACGCGCCGTTCGAAGGTGGAAGTTTTCCGGCAAGATCTGGTCACGCGTTGGTGCGTGACTGCTGCTCCGGTCATCTGTTTTCGAACAGTTTTCTTCTGTTGGGGTCGTCCAGTATTTCCGACCAGAACCCAGTCAGTTTTCTCCAGATCCGATCACCGGAATTAGGGTTCCGGTGATTTTCAGGCAGTTTCCGGCGAAAGCAGACCACTGTAGGGCAGTTTTCGGCAAGTTCCCGGTAAAATCATAATTTTCAGGCCACTGTGGGCAGATTCCGGCAGCTTCCAATATTTTCAGACCACTGTAGCAGTTTCTGTCAGTTTCTAGCATACATACCAGTCTATGGAGAATTGACGAAGGAGAGAACGTTTTGGAAAATCTTGATCCAAGTGTAGTCATTGTCATAAACCTGGACACACTTGTGACATATGTTATATTTTGCATAGTCCACCACCCAGTTATGATCCTATTGTTCTAAAGGAATATAAAGAGTTCCTTCGGTATCGTGCAAATAAACAAACGTCTCCACAAGTAGTTTCGGTTGCACAACCTGATGTTTCTGTTGCGGGTAATTCATTTACTTGTGTGTCATAATCTAGCACTCTTGGATCATGGGTCATAGACTCAGGGGCTTCTGATCATATCTCTGGTAATAAATCACTATTGTCTGATATTGTTTATTCACAATCTCTTCCAACTATTACTTTAGCCAATGGGATCCAAACAAAACCAAAAGGGGTTGGAAAAGCCAAACCCGTATCTTCTGTCACCCTAGACTCTGTTCTTTATGTCCCTGGTTCTACTTTTAATCTAGCATCAGTTAGTCGTTTGACCAAAGCCCTACATTGTAGCATAACCTTTTTTGATGATTTTTTTCTCATGCAGGACCGCAGTACAGGACAGATGATTGGAACATGACATGAATCACAAGGCCTTTACTATCTTACCTCTTCAAATTCCTTAATAGCATGCTTTGTTATAGATTCCCCAGATCTAATTCACAAATGTTTGGGACATCCAAGTCTATCCAAACTGCAAAAGATGGTGCCTAGTTTGTCTAGTTTATCCACATTAGATTGTGAGTCGTGTCAACTTGGGAAACACACTCGTGCTACATTTTCACGTAGTACTGAGGGTCGTTCAGAGTCTATTTTTTCATTAATTCATTTTGATATTTGGGGTCCTAGTAGAGTCAGTTCCACCTTAGGATTTCGTTATTTTGTTAGTTTCATTGATGATTATTCGAGATGCACTTGGGTTTTCTTAATGAAAGATCGTTCTGAGTTATTTTCTATATTCAAAAGTTTCTTTGCTGAAATACAAAATCAGTTTGGTGTTTCTATTCGTACTTTTCGTAGTGATAATGCCTTAGAATACTTATCATCCCAGTTTCAGGAGTTTATGTCTCACCAAGGAATTATTCACCAAACATCTTGTCCATACACTTCTCAGCAAATGCTACTGTAGCAGAAAGAAAGAATAGGCATCTCATTGAGACTGCTCACACTCTCCTCATTGAATCCCATGTTCCGCTGCGTTTTTGGG
>JAJOOF010008404.1:0-35608 GCA_029582545.1 Solanum lignicaule | reverse complement strand
TATGCCAAGGAACATCAAAGAAGCTCTAGCTTGCTGGAACAGAGATGGGAATCAGTCAGGACACAGGGAGAGATGGAAGATTGTCCCTGCCTGCATTTGGTGGTCTATATGGATGGAGAGGAACCAGAGATGTTTTAAATACAAGAGCTGCTCTATGCAGAATTTGAAGTTGAATTGCATGGTTCTTTTCTTTTTTTGGTGTAAACATGAATATCCTCAAGATGTAGAGGATATTCCTAGTATTTTAGAGTTCTTATGACCTCCATAGGAGTTCTTTGCTTTTTGCAACTTTTGGATGTAAGTATTACTAGAATACTCTTTATGTATTCTTTTGTTTATAATACAAGTTACCTTTCTCAAAAAAAATATAAGTGTCATTTGCATACTGAAGGTGAGTTATCTTCAAGCTATCCCTTCCAGTTCTAGCAACCTCAAATCCTCTTAACCAGACTTCCTTGCTTGTTGTCTTAATCATGTTGTTCAGTCCCTCCATGACTAAGAGGAACAAAAAGGGTGATCTTGTCTTAGTCCCCTCTTTGAATTAAAGTAACCTGCTGGTGAACCATTAATAAGTACAAAGAAGTTCACTGTTGTAGTCAACATTATCTAAAGAAGAAACGATTGAAAAGAGATGAATAGATTTCCGACCTAAAAATTACAAACATCTAGTCTTTAGAGGAGTTTGGTGTTCGATTCCTAAACTTTGTTCCAAGAATGATTGTTAAGTGTTATTTTTAAGAAACTCCAGACCTGTTTGTCTAGTTTCATTCAAGGTCGCGGGATTTTCAGATATCGAGAAAACAGATGAACTGTAAAAGAAAGAGGGAGATAACTCTGTGGAGCAGGGTAGTTTCAAAGTATACAGGGAACAACATTAGTGGGTAATGAGCCTGTGAGGCAGGGTTGTGTTGAAGAGGGGTAAGCCAAAACTGCCCCACTGCCATTGATCCCAAAAAGCAACCCAGAGAAATTATATATGATTGAACTGTTGCATATGCAACTAGGAACATTACACTAGAACAACTCTAATGACCACAGACTGAGTTTCAGAATTCTCACTTTACTCCCAACAACTCGGATGGAAAAAAAGTTGATTTTGTTGCAGAGAAAGCTGATTTTGATTCCAGTAATCATGTTTCCAAATACAAATCGTTGTGGGTTTAGTTTTTTCTGATACCTCTAAAGCAACAAATTCATCCTATGCTTTTAGAAACAAAAGGGATGAAAGGATTAGAGTGGACTTGACGTTTACACGTAAAGATACTGGAAGGAGTTGGAAGCGGGCACCAGATTACTGTTAACTATGCGAAGCACAAAAACAAGAGACTAAAACTAGGATCTTACTGGCAGTTGATTCCACATAAAGTCCACTACCATTGGCAGATCGGCTAATCCAAGAAATAAGAAAGAAACATACTTCATTGCATATGATCTTAGACAATACTATATTTTTATGCTAGGACTCATTGTCATAAACCAAAGACATTGAAATACATTTTTCCAGACCAAAGCAGTTGTTACGCGAGTTTTGAACTGCTTGAAAGAAATGGAAACAGCTAGGGTGGTAAATATAACAACATACCCCGTGTAATCCCGCAAGTGGGTCCGGGGAGGGTAGAGTATACACAAACCTTACCCTTACCTCATAGAGATAGAGAGGTTGTTTCCGATAGCCCTCGGCTTAAAATAAAGCATATCCAAGCAGTTTGAAAAAGGGAATATGTAAATAATAGCAATAGCAACAACGAAATAATGTGAAATGAAGAGCAGTACACAACATACAACATAGGAATGAACAGTATTGACAACAAAATAATGTGATGTTTGAAGCACAAAAAACACGGGTGATACCTGAAGAACAAATAACAACGAGAATAGTGCTAATAACACCGGTAAGAAAGAAATTCAAGTACAACACCAAGCCTATCCCGCAGTAAAGTGAGAGACGTCCAACTGCTAACTAACCTTCTGCCCTAATTTGCAACCTCCAAACCCTCCTATCTAAGGTCATGTACTCGGTAAGAGCAAGATGTGTCATGTCATGTATAATTACCTCCCCCCGATACTTTTTTGGTCTGCCTCTACCCATCCTAATACCCACCACTGTCAACCTCTTACACCTCCTTATTGGGGCATCGACACTTTTCCTCTTCACATGCCAAACCATCTTAGTCTCGCTTCCTTCATCTTGTCCACCACGAAGGCCACTCCTATCTTGTCTCGGAGATCTTTATTCCTAATCTTATCTCTCCTAGTATGACCACACATCCACTTCAACATCCTTATCTCCACAACTTTCATCTTCTGAACATGTGAATTCTTGACTGGCCAACACACCGCCCAGTACAATATAATCCATTTAACCACCATTCTATAGAACTTACCTTTAAGTTTCGGCAGTACCTTCTTACCACATAAGACTCGGGAGGCGAGCCTTCATTTGGCCAATCCTGCACTACTATGATGTGTGATGTCATCATTGATCTCCCCATTACCTTGACCCCATATACTTAAAACATCCTATTTTGGGGACGACCGGAGCATCAAGCCTTACTTCCACACCAACCTCATGCATAGCATCACTAAACTTACACTCCCAAGTTTTTAGTTTTGGTCCTGCTCAACCTGAATCTTTTAGACTCCAGAGTCCAAAGTTTGTCTCTTAACCTCCAGCCTAGCATTGACTTCGCCGCGCGTTTCGTCAATTAGTACCATGCTATCTGCAAATAACATATACCATAGCACCTCACCTTGGATATGTCACGTTAGTTATTCCATAATTAGTGCGAAAATAAATGGGCTAAGAGAAAATTCATATGCAACCCCATCATGACTGGGAAGTGCTTCGAGTCCCCTTACCCTAGTCTTGACTACATCGTACATGTCTTCAATCGCCCTATATAAGCCATAATTACACCTCTAGCCTCCAAGCATCTCTAAAGAACCTCCCTTAGGACCTTGTCGTATGCCTTTCTAGGTCAATGAACACCAAATGTAAATCCCTCTTCTTGTCCCGATAGTGCTCCACCAGTCTCCTCATAAGGTGGATGGCTTCTATGGCAGATCGACCTGGTATGAAACCAAACTAGTTCTCAAAAATACACACACTCTCATCTCCACCACCCTCTCTCACACTTTCATAGTGTGGTTGAGCAGCTTGACACCCCTATAGTTGTTGGCTTGTTGGTAGTTTGAATATCACCCTTATAATTCTATAATAGAATCATCGTACGCCACCTCCATTCTTCAAGTACCTGTGGGGTATTAAAAATGACATTACACAACACAGTCAGCCACTCCAAGCCTACCTGGTTATGCTCTTCCAAGACTACACAAAATCTTGTCTAGACCAGTTGCTCTACTAATCCAACGAATAACACCCTTAAGATCATCAACCATTGTAGACTGCAATACCCAAAATTGCTCCTCTATCGAATGCTCCGGCTTTCCTAGCACAATGTCCTTGTCCCTCTCTTCATTCAAAAGTTTATGGAAGTATATCTGCCACCTCCATATGATGATGCCTTTTTCACCAATACTCTGTCATCCTCATCTTTTATGCACTTCACTTGGTCCACATCTCGAGCCTTCCTCTCTCTCACCTTGGCTAGCTTGTACAACTTCTTATCTCCGCCTTTGTTCCATAGATCCTCATATAAGCATTTGAAAATTGTCGTTTTTGCCGTTGTAACCACCAATTTCGCCTCCTTTCTCGCCACCATATACATTTCCCTCCTAGCCCACTTAACCTCCTCGTCTTTGCTCTCCTCCAACTTTGTATAAGCCGCTTTCTTTGCTTCCACTTTATGTAAGACTTCACCATTCCACCACCAATCTTCTCAATGTCCACTAGAGACACATACCCTTCGATACCACCTCTCTTGTAGTTTCCTTCATACAACTAGCTGTCTTATCCTGTTGGTCGCATCCCATTGCCACCAACTTCTCCCCTATAACCTGAACTCTAATAGGAGTCAAGCCACCCCATCTTATCTTCAGTTGTATGATTCTCACCCAAAATAACCTTGCAATCCCTGTAAAGGCCACTATCACCCTTCCTAAAGAGTAAGTAATTAATTGAGTCATAACATTGTACTACGGAAGCTAACCAAATGATGCTCCTTCTTTGGAAAACTCAAATTTGCAATTACCCACTCAAAAGCTTTTGCAAAATCCAAAAGTAAGACTCCTTAATTGATCCCCAAAATCAAAACCTCCATGCACATCGTAATAATCCCCGAAGGTTGTCCCAATATGTCCATTGAATCCCCTCCTACAAATAGCTTCTACGTGGGCGGTATACCTTTCACAACCTTGTCCAAATCCTCTCAAAACGCTTTATGACATCCTCGCTCATGCCTGCTTGCGGTGCATATGCGCTAATAATGCTTAGAGTAAGCCTTCCCATGACTAGCTTGATTGTCATCATCCTATCATTGACCCTCTTAACCTCTACCACTTGCTGCCTAGGATCTTGTCAACTAAAATGCCTACTCCATTCCTATTCCTTGCCTCTTCTGAATACCACAACTTAACTTGCCCATATCCCGAGCCTTGGTTCCTACTGATTTGATTTCCTAGACACAAGCTATATTAATCTTCCTCTTCTAAAGAATCTGAACTAACTTTATGGATTTCCCTATCAAAGACCCTATGCTCCACAGCCTTATTCTCAAGCTAGATCCTCCCTTAACCCACATATCACCCTTGACCATCACCCCGGCTCCATCCGAGTAGCAACTAAAGCAGAAGAAACTAAACCAGGATATACTAAAAACACACTGGGACAAGGGTAAGTTCAAGAATTAATCTATGTAACGAGAGACTAGACAAGAATTGATAAGAAAATACAAGTATGTAAAGAATTTGGACAACGACTGCACCAGAGCTGCAAATAGAGGTCGTACAAGAACAACAGAATAGCACTAAAGAAGCATATGTCTTTTAACAGGGATGAAGAAGAAATAGAATAAAAACTTATTCACTGGTCAACACACCCAAGGCAATAATTCAATCCAAAAGACAAACAATGTAAAGACAAAGAAAATATACAGCTAGGAAACAGATGCAGAAATTAACAACAAACAAGAAAATTAAATACAAAACTAGAAAATAGGGCAGAAATGAACAAGAAACTAGAAAATTGCACAAGAACTAGAAAACAGAGGCAGCAATGAATCAATAGGAAACTTCAAGTAATAACGTGCAATCACCCAACAAAAGGAAGACCAAATTGAACAATCAACTAGGAAACAGAGTAAGAAATCAACAAAATACTAGAAAATTGAACACGAAACTACGAAATAGGGGCAGAAGTGAACACAAGAAACTATAAAATGGTACAAGAACTAAAAAACAGAGCAGTAATGAATCAAGAGACACGAAATAGAGGCAGAAATGGATGAAGGACTAAACACTTGAAAAATTAAACTAGAAAATTGGGCAAGAAACTAAAAAGAACAGAGGCAGCAATGAACAAAAAATAGAAAAACAGAGTGTAAATTGGTAAATAGCATGTATTCTCAGGTTATTCATCATTTCATGGTGATGTATGACAATCCACCCCTACCCAATCTTCATACATTCATGCAATTTAAGAATCAAATTATTTTCAATTTGTATTACCTTCCATATAGGTACTTTTGGGAGCCAGGATAAAGGTGGAGAAATTTGGTTGGTTGATAGCCAGTGTAAAAACAGTTGAATATAGTTTAAACTTTAAATATAATGAATCCTCCAAACCGGAAATTGGATAGCCCTAATTAATTCGGGATTGAGGGTAGTTGATATATTGATAGGTCAATGTTGGGGCATCACATCTCTAAAGGAGCACAACACATGTAAAATGTCAAAACACTAAAGATGCAAAATGACATGAGATCACATCTACAGATCCCTCTGACTATCTATCGCCTCAACCTTCAGAAAGCAAGTCAAAACCATATAGAACATGAGTGCTTTTCCTTTTTGTTTCTTAACAAAAGAAGTTAGGACATAACATCCACTATACCACAAATTGATATCTGATGGCCTCCTTTTAAAAATAGATCCTTAAACCTATTCATCTCTATCTATAATAGATTTTGAGTTTTCATTACTCCCCCAATTTTCCTCCTCTTATTTTAATCAGCGAAAGATTGCCTTTGACTCAACTTGAGGAAGAAAAAGAATTTTTAAATTCTCAAAAATCCATCTTCTCTCTAATCACCCCCTCCCCCGCCCCCCCATTTAAGAGATCAACCCACAGTTAACTGCATCCACTTGTTTGAATCTCCAGCGTTCTCATACTAGTCATGAATGAATAGTAATTTAACCATGATTCTTGAACTTCCTAGTTGGAGTAGTTTGATTTCAAAAATACTGATGGTATCCAAGCTTGATATACAAGGTAGATGGTGACTCCACGGATGTATTTCATTACTGGGGATAGCCGGCTAAGTTGTGCAATGCTTTAACACCTTTTTCTCCTCATTCTCAATCATCAATGCTTCCATCTAGATAGCACTCCTCCTTATTTCTTACTCTGCTATTTCTTCGGTGGAGAACTTCCATTTCAGGTATCATCATTCTTTTTTCATTTTAGGTATTATTTTATCTAGAACTAAATTAGTCTACTGCTTTAGAGTTGGAATCAATCAGCTTAATCTCTAAAGCAACCTGTTTCAACACCCAACTCTTACCATCATATCCATTCAGTTTATAAATAGGGATTGTCTGATAAAACTGAAAAATGAAAACTAAATTTTCAAGAAAACTATATCACTAACAATTTGACATTGAATATCAAGTATCGGATCCACTAACCTATATTATCTGAAATGTCATTTAATTATAGCACAAGTCCTCTGTAAGATAACATGAAATTAAACTCCAGAAGACACTTGCAAATCACCTATTGTGCTAATAATTGAACACAATTTAGGCACACCATGAAGCAATGGCAGATAATTAACAAATTTACACAAATATGTTTGAAGCAAGAGATTTAGTATTGTATTGGCACTTGATAGTTCATAATTGCTGACATTTACTCACTAAGCATTTCCAAAATCAAGTCCTAAATAAGAGTGTTCATCCATTCAACAATCACAGTTAACCTTTCCTCTGAACTCCCTTTTTTGATAAATCAATTAGTTTTATAAATGTACACCATGAAGGTTTATGAGTATACAAACACATATGTTACAAGTATCTAGAGCATCCAAAAACCAATCCAGCAATTTATACAACAATCAATATCCTCAATGCATCAAAAACTAAATAAAATAAGAGGGAGTTCCTTGACATTTAACAAATAGTTCTCAAATCTGTCAAAAGATTTTTATTTTTCCCTATTGATGATTTGTTAGGATGGTTTGTATTATATTATTAATTTATTAGGATGAATTGCAATATCAACACCAGACAAAAAATGCATACTAAAACTGTCTTTAATATTTTTCCTCATAGCCATTTTACTTGTTCAATCTCCAACCATTTATGAACTCGACTATTGTTCTTGGAAGTACTGATTCCACATTGAAAATTGAAAATATTGGGGCTCATTATTCAAAGTAAAACTACTATGAAGTATTAAGTGATCCACATCCTCCCCATGGTTCTTACACATGCAACACCCACTGACAATAATATAACCCCTCCTCCTTAAGTATCAGCTAGTAAAATGGCTTCCCATACAGTAGATCATGCCAATAAAAAAGAACTTCTCTTTAAAGTCCTTTGTTTTACATAATGACAACCATATGAAACTTGTGTCACCTCCTTCAGCCAATACTCAGTTTGTAGTATGACTTAATAGAGATCCTTTAGGAAAATTACCTCTAAAAACTCCTCTCTTTGAAGTCACGCTACCCTGTCCTCTAAATTATTTAAAAAAAACACATTCTGTACTCATTTGTTTCTTTCTTCAGACACAACCAACATTTCAAACAAAATGGATCAATACACTTAAGCGTACTTTTACTCAAGACTACCAAAGAAAAGTATAGCTTCCATTTCATGATTTCAAGCATGCCTTGATTCATCTTGACAAAATCGTGTAAAAACTCTAAACCATCTACACACATACACATGAACCAATAAGCAAAAATGTCAAATGACAACAATCACCAACTGAAATATCAAAATCGACTACATGTAGGTAACCTTTTCACTATCAACCCTAGCATAGATTACTATTTCTTGTTAGCTCCAATTAATATCACCATACATTATAAACAAACAATTGGAAAAATCTTCACAAAATAATCAGTTCAGCAGTACACAGAGGCAAGAAATTACAAAGCAAATGTTCAATAAAGGTATCCATTTCTTGCAAACTTTACTGAAACACACAGATAACCAATAGAAATATTTTTTTTTAAAAAAACAATTGAGTTGAAATTTGAATGATATGAGTACCTTACCTTAAGAGAGAAGTTGAGAGCCACAGAAGGGTAATATCTGAGCACGCTGCTACCATTGCCCCTCCAAAGGGAAAGAACGCCTTCTTCCTTAACAGTGCTCCCTATGCAATCAAGCATGCCTTTGAACCTCCTATGAGGGCCACTCAAGATGGCTATATTGCTTTCTTGGGTCTGCAACAATAGCTTTGCTCGCTCAATTGGTGCCACAATCGTGTGCACAGCACCACCCATAACTGCCCCCGCCATTAGATCTCGATTAAAAGTTGCCCACGGCTCAGATTTTCTTGGAATTAGCCCTGCACCCTTCTGTTCCCCTTCACCATCCTCCTCCGCCATTTTCTCCTTCTAGTTTTTGTTAGATTAAAAGCAAATAAAAATGCAATCTTTGCAAGGTTTTCCTGTTTCACCAATGTTGAATAGCGATAGGATGTTGTGTTTCTTTGGAATGTTATTCGTCGTTTCGCTTTTTGTCTCTCAAGACTCTTTTGTTAGAGTCGTGTATAACAGAATTCCAAAGAGCGGTTCATTTGCTTTGATGGGGTTGTTGACAATTCTCATATATATTCGGGTATTGAATTTAGCTTCAACTTGGTCTTCACTTCCCCTTCCAATATACAGTTGATTTTTGTTACTAGCTTCTTTTTTTTTCAAATGTTTACTATTAGACAAATTCTTCTTGTTGTTTTGACTTCTTTTTTTTTCTGTAAGACCATTTTATCAACGGAGAAGGGTCTAAAATACCCTTATAGTATCAGAATTGGTACAAAAATACCCCTCGTTTATCTTTTGGCCTCAAAATACCCTTGGGGTTAACCTTTAGGGACCTATTTTGCCCTTTTGACTAACGGACTACTTAGTAAATATATTTAATTATTTCATTTATTACGTGGCATGTTGTAATTGGTTGGAAATTTAATTGATTAAAGCCTAATTTGTTTGACTCAAACCACCCTATCAACTCGGATCCACCCAACCCATCCAAATAAAACACCCATTACCCATTTCTTTAAACAAAACCCTAAACATTTCCCACCAACTTCATCAGTTAGTTCTTGGAGCTCTTTTGGAAATCATCTTCTTCATCAGATTTGTTAAATTTTGTGTTGTTTCAATGTTGACATCTTCTTCTGTTTCTTCTCCTCAACAAGTTGAGTCTCGTACATGTAAGTGTGGATTGATAGCAAAATATTTTACTGCTATGACCCGTGAGAATGGTGGACGTCGATTCTTCAAATATTGTCGTCCTAGCTCATTATCTTGTGGTTATTGGATTGGATCGATAGTAAACTTCCAAGTCATGTGTTATTGATGACTCACAATCAAAAGATTGAATTAGATTCAATTCGGAAGGAAAGAAACCGATTGAAGAAAATCCTAAAGGAAATGGGTGGCATTGAAATTCATAAACCAAACATTGGTTCTAACTTGAATGATATGACTTTTTTTGAAAATTCAAATTTGGAGGATAAAGTTTCAAATTTGGAGTTGGAACATCATATTGAATGTTCTAATTTGAAGAACTTGGATGATAATAAACTGAAGTGGGAATTGAAAGGGCTTCAATTGATAAGCTTGCTTCTTCTGATCTCTTGGGGTATTATTGTTGGTTTTGTAGCTGCCAAGTTGATGTAGTGTACTGTAGTTATGTTTGAACTTCTTTTCTTGGATCGTTTGTAATGTGTAGTCGTGAGTAGTTTGGTGTAGCCCTGTTCTAGTAGTGTGTAGTCACTAGTAGTTTGGTGTAGCTCTGTTCTAGTAGTGTGTAGTCGTTAGTAGTTTGGTGTAGCTCTGTTCTAGTAGTGTGGTGTAGTCGTTAGTATTTTGATGTAATGTTAGCAATCTGCGGTTACAACTAAAGTAATGTCATCGTGTTTTCCTTGTTGAAAGTTGTTAGCAATCTTGTTGATCTCTTTATTGTAATGGAAAAGTTGTTAGCAATCTTGTTAATGTTAGCAATCTGCATTTTTACCATTTAGCAACCTACATTTTTACAGCAATTTGCAAATTTTTACAGCAATCTGTAATTTGCAAATTTTTACAGCATTTTTGTAGTAATCTGCAAATTTTTACAGCATTTAAATTATGGATTGCTTTTCAATTTTACACAAATGCAGGTTAACAGTATAATATGCTCTCAGTCATTTCGTCCTCTTTACAACTTAGTAGACAACCAAAATTAAAGAAACACTCCCAACACTAGAAATTATCAACTCACTCTAGTTCAAAAGAAATATCACTGGGGATTCACAACTCATAAGATCTGTTAAGCCTACCATCAAGACATCTTCCCAGATAAAGCAACATACATAATGCAACTGGAAAACAAAAAACAACTACATAGATAAGTAGTAATAGCATTGTCATATATTTTGAACCCACAAAAACTTACAGACACTTGTTCAAGACGGAGTAACATCAAAAAAGTCAAAATATTAAGTTTCATCATGCCATTACATAACACTGGAAAACAAAACACAACTTCATAATGCAACTACTTCTTCCCACCCCTCTTTGCCTTCAATTTGCCAATTTTTTTCTCCTTTTCAACTGTCAATTGATCTGAAGTCGTAGCTTCTTTTCCTTTCTTTGCCTTCAATTTGCCAATTCTTGTCTCCTTTTCAATTGTCAACTAATTTGAAGTCATAGCTTATTTTCCTTTACATGTCAATTTTCTTGGTGAGTATGGCAGATTAGTTGGAATGCTCACACTATTGTCATCTCCTTTGTAGCCAATCCTCCTGGTACCAGTTGGTTGAATCTATATCTTTTTAGCTTGAAGCCTAGTCCTAGCTTCAGAAATTGCCTTCGGCCTTAGAATTTTCTGATCGTCTTCACTTTCATGCTCACCTCCATTCTCATCAGCAACTGCACTTGAAGGTGCAACATGTTGATCATCCTCATATTCATCAGCAACTATTTTTCTCTTTGACTTTGAAGGTCCAGTAGGTTTCTTTTCAATTTTCTTTGAATTTAAAGGACCAGCAGGTTGGCTACTCTGTTGACTTAAAGAAGCAATAAAGCCAAGAGTAAGCATGAAGACACTACCAGATTCTTCTTGACTGGCTTGGGGTGCTAACACTGGCACATCTTGGGCTGGTTGTTTTGATCTTTGAAGCTATAAAAATGATAAAATTAGTTAGATATTGAATTAACTAGTGTAAATATTGACCAAGTAAAGAAAATTACATACCATAGGACATCTTCTTTGGTTGTGACATGTTGCACTACAATGTCCACATGTCATTTTTAGTCCTTTTCTTGAAGCCGACCACACCCCTTCCCTTTTCCTTACCTCATCTTTTTCTCTCTTTCTCTTAAGTTTTGGCCTGCCTACCAATTTATGTATTTCTGGTGACTCCATAACATGAGAAGGATCAACTTTTCAAAACTTCTCACCTCTAACAGGTTGTTTTTTATGCATGTATACCAACATGTAAGCTTCTCTGGAATACCACCAACTCAACTAATCTAGTGGTTCTTGTTTGTCATGAAGATATGCTTTAATGGCATGAGGACATGGTATACCAGTCAAGTCCCATGTCCTACATGTACACTTCTTCCTATTAAGATTCACCACATGCCTATCTTCACCCTCAATTACCTCATATCCTTGGTCTCCATTAGATTGAACTTGACAACATTGTGCAATGATATTGAAATCATTATAGAACTCCATGGCATATGGAATAAAATCTCCTTTCCAATTTCTACCCTCTTCTTCAAGTTTTTGCAACCTATTCATAATCTATCTAACAATACAACAGTAAGATCAACATAGCCTATCAATATAACAGTCACATCAAGCTATATTCTGCTATTTCTATTAAAACACTAGATCTATCAATGAAAATAAATTTACAGAGAATTGAACAATGCTCTTTAAGGCCTTAATCTCAAATGTAAAATTCAGTTCCTGATAAATTGATTTTGTAAATACCCAAGAGATTCAAATAAAGAGAAACAAGGCCATAGTTCACAACAAAAAGCAGCAGAATTTGAAAAGAATAAGAAAATTTACAACTTTGTGAGCTGAAAACTCAAAATCATCAAACTGTAAACAACCCAAACTTTAATTTTCAGTATTATCCCACATTAATCTAACCTACATAGGTAATATAAAAGATGATAATATAAACAGTAACAACTCACCTTGATTCTAATATTTTCTAACATCTTGATTATAGGTTTTGCCCTTGCTTCTAGAATCCATTTGTTGAATGACTCTGTAAAATTATTCTCACATGAGTGATTTTTGCAGACTGTGTCAAAATAAGCCCTGCACCAGTTTTGCGCAGGGTACCATACCAAATCCTTTGCAGATTGTTTAGACACAACACCCATGACTTTCAATTGATCATGAAATTTTTCTTCATAGGTGCTCCAGGCAGACCACCACAATAACTTCTTCATCTGTACACATTTCCAAGCCTTGCTCCAATTAGCTTATATGTGCCTTGCACACCATCTATGATGTGCTTTAGGAAACACTTGACTAACAGCATCCAATAGCCCCTGTAACAACAAAAATCATAACAAGTTAAAGTATTATTTGTATAAGAATTTTTTAACTGAAAATCAGAAACTTATTAAAATAAAAAACAACTACCTTATGCATATCAGACATGAATGTTACTCATTCACCATCCGCCAGGTCTAGAGACTTTCTCAGCAACTCAATAAACCATTTCCATGTTCTAGATATCTCTTTGTCCACCACTGCCCAAGCAAGTGGATAGAAGTGTTTCGCTGAATCTTGTCCCATATCAACCAATAAGATTCCCTTGCATTTTCCTTTTAAAAAAATCCCATCTAGCCCGATAAAAGGCCTCAAACCTCCTTTCCAGCCATTTTTTAAAGCTTGAATGCACACATCTATTCTTAAGAATCTTCTTTTTCCTTGTTCCAAAGCCTCTCTAGATATATTTATGATAACATCAGTACCAGGGTTGCTATCCCTCAATTCTTGAGCATAACCCTCCAACTTATTGAATTCATCAATGTAGCTAACCTCCAATTTCTCTAACACAAGCCTTTAACCCTCTTCATCTTGGAATAACTAACATTCAAATTAAAATTATCATCCAAATCTTGTCTCATATCATTTACACTGTACTTTGGATTATTCTGAAGGTTTTTCTTGAAGTAGTGTGCTAAAGCTTCTTGAGTGGCTCTTCTATTCTTAAAAGCATTTTCACCACATGAGTGTTTGGTGTTCAAGGTTTTAATTTTGAATCTCTGATTTTTCCTATTTTCAGATATCAAATACTCAAATGGACAACCAGTATCACACAAATATCTCAATCTTGTAGAGTCACTTTTTTCAACTTTAAGGGCAACCTTTCTAACAATAAAGTAAAAACTCACAATTCTTTTAGCTTCTTTAAGATCTTTAAAGCACATACCCTTTTCCAACTCTAAGAATCTGTCTAGCGTGTCATTGATTGTTTTTTTCCTTTCTAAAGACTTCTAATTCATCAATATTGTAATCACTAGGAATAGGTTCATGCTGATCCTCATCCTCCTTATTTGATTCACAATCAGTTGCTACCTCTACTGGCACAGCAGGGTAAGGCTTGTTCAGGTCACAAATACTAGGAATAACAACAGTAGCTTCACCCTCATCTACAGCAAATAATTGAAGAACACTAAACTGACTAGACAGAGCAGATTGTAGAATCCTAATGCTTGAATCATCCTCAAGCAAATAATATCTACCAGTTGGCCCTGTTACTAACAGTTGTTTCACAACCACAAACCCACATTTCTCAATGAACTCTGAGCAAATGTCAATATATGACAGCAAATCCACATCATAACCATGCCAGGTTTCATTCAATTTTTTAATGTATACAACTTGAGGAGAAAGGACCCACTTGCCCCCATAGTTAAATACTAAATCCACTTTTTTGGTCATTCTTCAAATTTTTCACATGGCAGACAAAAAAAGTGAAAAGGAATTGTCAACCATAAACAAAACAAGTTATAGGAAAACTAACATTATTTAATTTGAAGATAAATGTAGTAAAGTTATAGGGACCACTAACATTATTTATTTCAATTTCACATAGAATACAACACTAAAACAAACAAAAAGTGCACAAATTGGGAACAATAAAGTCATACACATACCAGTCACACACATACCTAACTCGAGAAAACAATCTATAAAACATGTAATATAAAAGCAATAAAAGGCCCTAACATCAGAAAACAATGTATAATGTCAACACTACACAAACTTCACAACACTATAGTACAATAGACCAAATGCAATCAAAAATTGAATAAAGCTAAACCCTAACTATTTTCAAAATACATTTAATCGAACAATCATTACACAATATTTATGAAAAATAGTAAGAGTAAGTCTTCAGTTCTTACTTTATCGGAGTAGCAAATCGATTTCTTCACTTTTTACTTGAACATCGCTGCAGATCCAAGAACTGATGAAGTTGGGGGGAAATGTTTAGGGTTTAGTTTAAAGAAATGGGTAATGGGTGTTTTATTTGGATGGGTTGGGTATTTTGAAGATGGGTCGGGTGGATAGGATGGTTTGGGACAAACAAATTAGGCTTTAATTAATTAAATTTCCAACCAATTACAACATGCCACGTAATAAATAAAATAATTAAATATATTTACTAAGTAGTCTATTAGTCAAAAGGGTAAAATAGGTCCCTAAAGGTTAACCCCTAGGGTATTTTGAGGCCAAAAGGTAAACGAAGGGTATTTTTGTACCAATTCTGATACTATAAGGGTATTTTAGACCCTTCTCCGTTTTATCAATTGACAAAAAAAAAAAAAAAGATCCAAGCCAATGGCCAGGAGCAAAAATAAAAAGCGTAAAAACAAAAGAATAATTACCTAACTACACATCATTTTTTACCTTATTTTCTATTATTCTCTACCATTCCAACAAAATTACAAAACTCTCTTTTTTATAATTTCTCTCACTTTTTCGAATACATCATTTAAACTATCACCCCAAGATTTTTTTACCTTTTTTCACTCCTAAAATCACTCCACGCTATCACCAATTATCTCTGTCACTCTATTTTTGAATTTCAAATTTTTTTCTCTTTCCGATTTCTCAATTGCCAGTTATTGAAGAGATAATTCTTCTTCATCCATTTTTTTCTTTCCACTTCATTATGTATCGATTTATTTATTTTAATTTATTTAGCCTTTTCATCTACAAATTTAGTCGAAGAAGGATGTATTTGCAACTTCAAAATTGATTGTGGTAAAAAGGCCCAAAAAGGGGGTAAAAAGTCGAGTTGTTGGTGGCTCTAGTAAGATCTTTGGGTCAAGATTCATGGGTGATGCCATTGTTGAAAGTGAAAAAAACTACGGGAGTTAATACAGAGCAAAAGAGAAAGTGCAGAAGGCTTTCTTCATCATTTTTTTTTTTTGCTTTCAGCAATTCAAATTGTTAACTTTTTTTTATCTTTTGTTGTTCCTCTTTTTTGATACATATGGTTCAGTATTTTAATGGATCTAGTTGTTTTTGTTTCTTAAATTAATGTATAATGCATTTGTTTCAACATTATGATACATTACAATTTTATCAAGAGTTGTTGGTGGCTCCGGTAAGGACTTTGGGTCGACATCCCTGGGTGACGTCATCATTGAAAGTGAAAAAAAAACTACAAAAATTGATACAGAACAAAGGAGAAAGTGTGGAAGAATTTCTTCATTAATATTGTTTTTGTTTTTAGCAGACAAATTGTTGAATTTTTTTTTATTGTATTTCTTTCACTAGATCTTTTAATATATCTAGTTGATTTTGATTATTAAATTTATGTATAATATGTTCGTTTCACCTTTATGATACATTGCAATTTTATCATGTATAATATATCATTTTCAAATATTAGTTTTGATATATAACCCTAATTTATTGAAACATAAATGAGTATATATTATGTTCATAGTTATGTATTGGATACACAACTATTACAAATTTCGTTATCTTTTACTACCGATACACCAATCTTATTCAACTAGTAGAAGGTTATGTATCTGTATACACTATCAAATAGTAATGTTGATATATAAACACTAATTTTTATAACAAAACTAGTTTATATCATAATCATAGTTATGTATATGACACATAACAAAGTTATATATCACATGTTGTTAAGTATCTGCAACACTGTTTTATAAATAAATCAGTGTATATCATATTCATATATAATTTTTTTGTATATGATACAATTATAAAATTGTTGACTTTTTTTTGAATCTGTTATGATTTGGGAGAGATTTGAGAGAAGAAAATTTGAAATTTGAATTGTTTAGAGTTGTTTTTTTAGAAAGATTGACATCAGTTTGATTTACATGATTTAGGATACTGACATTTACTCTATATTTAATTTCTTTTTTAATCTCAACAAACTAGTTGTATTATGTATCAAAGCTCATCACAACATATATTCAATAAATACTTGAATATTCATAAGATTATACTTAGAACTTAGCTAAAAGATAGATAAACATGTTGTCTGAATGCATGAATACACCCAGATCAAGTCCCAAAGAGAATGCGAGTCCTTCCACAAGACTCATTTCAAATTCTCCTTTCATGAGCTTTACAAAATTCTCATAAAGATTTGTCGAGTTAATATTTTAAAAGGTCACTCAACTTTGAAAATTTATCTAGCAAAGTCATTAAACTTTATTTTATATCAGTAAAATCACTCAACTTAGCTATTTGTATCAATAAAATCACTCAATTAAATATAGGCAAAAGGCATAAATTACCCCCTAAACTTGCACCCAAAAGTCATTTACACACTTTAACTAATGAGGCGACCTATTACACACCTTAAGTACATAAAAGTACATTTATTTCCCCCTTTCGTCACCTAACCCAGGGTGCGTTTCACTCCACATAGTTGAGCTCGTCAACACGCTAATAAAGTCATTTTTATTTATTTTTTTAATTAAAAAAACCCAACCCAACAGTTATATTCCCATTCTCTTCATATAACCCACCCACCATACCCTAATGAACAAGAACCCTAAATTTTCACCCAAAAATCTGAATCAAGAACCCTAAATTCAAACATAGTTCAAAATTCCTTCTTTTGAATCAAAGGTAACTCTTTTTCATTATTATTCATTCATCTCTTTTCCATTTTGATTCATTCCTCTCTTTTTCATTTTGATTTGTTTCTATCTATTTTGTATTTTGAATTTTTAGTTGTTTGATTCGCGGTAATTCTTATAAAGAAAATTCAGACGAAATTGAAGAAGCAGCAGCGGCGGCAACAGAAAAATCTACAGGGGAAAGAGGAGACATTAGAGAAGACTGCTAATAACTTCTGGATTTTACGTTATGGAGATAAAACCGAAGTCCTTGTTGTTGTTGTTGAAGTAGCATCATTTGTTGCTGCTGTTGAAGTTGTAGAAACTGCAATTGTTGTTGTTGTTGAAATTCCGCAAGAGATCGCTTCCCCATCAAATTTGGTCTTCCTTGATGAACGATCTGCAATTATTGGTGTTCTTAGAGAAAGGAAACGGGTGGGTGAAATAAATGGACTAGGGTAAAATAAAATGGATTTGGGTGAAAAGAATTGGGTTTGGGTGAAAAGAAACGGGTTTGGGTCAAATGAATCGAATTGGGGTTTTTTATTACGTGGCTTCACTAGGAGGCGAGTGGCTCTCACTCTAGGCATAATGTCCTGGGTTGGGTGATGGAAGGGGGAAATAAATATACTTTTATGCACTTAAGGTGTGTAATAGGTCTCCCCATTAGTTAAAGTGTGTAAATGACTTTTGGGTACAAATTTAGAGGGTAATTTATGCCTTTTGCCATTAAATTTATGAAATTATTTGGATTGATCCACATGCAATTGGAACCAAATTCATTCACAATATTCTATCCATTAACCCAATTAAAAAACCCAAACCTTGTTAACTCAACTATATGGTGCTCGTTGGATTGACAGAACTCTTCAACTTGTCTCTGTTTTCACGTTTATTGTCCATAGCCTGACTGAGAGTGGGATAACAAGCAACAATCTCCATTGACCGAGCTAATAAACTTACCCCCTTTTACCCACTATCTGTGTGTTTTTAGAGTGGTATGTCATACTTTTATGAACCGAAGGGGTTTGATCACATGGTCTATGCTCATGACGAGCCATTTAGAGTGCATAGATTAATTATCAAGTAACAAAAAATAATTTCTTAATTGGGTTAATAGGTAGAATCATGAATAAATTTGGGTCTAACTGTATGTGGATCAATAAAAATAATGTTATATATTTAATTTATAATAAATTTTGCTAAGTGATTTTATTGATACAAATATCCAAATTGGGTGATTTTTCTGATACAAAACAAAGTTTAATGACTTTACTAGATAAATTCCTAAAGTTGAGTGACATTTTGAGATATTAACTCAAGATTTGTGTTACAACTTACAATAATAATATTATCCATGTGAATTTAATTTGAACAACAAGAATGCTAGAATCCGATGAATAGAGTTATATCAATTTTTCTTCAAAAAGTACACAACCTCTTATATCAGGATTTGGGAGTTTGTCTAACACCATATTAAACTTTAGTATGTTTGAAACATAGTCGGACAGTGCAAGAGAAACTTTCAAAACTAGGAGATTGTTTCACAAAGCCTTCATCCTTTATAAAATCATTTAAAAGACATTCTTTACATCCGTTTGAAAAAGTTTTTAATTCTTAAAATATGCATAGGCTTATTGAAGATAGTGAGGGTAGTGGAGTAACTTGACCTCACTATTACTATTAGAGCTTATTGTTCACTATTAGAGCTTAGCAGTTAGTTATTGTTAGGTGTAACTGTTTTTGTTATTATTGACATGTGTCGAAATGTGATAGGTTGTGAATGTAATAGGATCAAGTATATATGTATGTACATAATGCATTGTAAATTCAGTTTTCCAATCAATGAAATCAGTTCATATCTCACATCTCTCTTCTTTCTCAAATTAGATCTTCAGTTGTAGTTGCAGATTTCATATTTTGTCATGGTATTAGGGCTACGAATCCACAGTTGATTCACTCATTATTGTTGTTGATCTGCTTCCTGCAATTCTCTGCTTCGTTTGTGATCTAAATTTTGGGAAAAGTGGTGAGTACTGATACGATCGAACTGGTTGAGAAAAATCGAAATCATCCTCTATATCTTCTGTAATTTGACACTCCAGGTTCAATATTGACTTCAATTCAGCTTACAGGCGTAGAGAATTACTCATTGTGGAGCCGATCGATGTTCATTACTCTCAGAGCCAAGAGCAAAGCTGGATTCGTCTTTGGTACTTGTAAAAAGAGTGATTATAGTGTTGCCTTGGAAGAACAATGGGAGAAATGCAATGCATTTGTATTATCATGGATTCTGAATTCTATCTCGAAGAAATTGATGAGTGGAATCATATATGCCACTGATGTTGCATTTGTGTGGGATAACTTAAAAGAGAGGTTCGATAAGGTTGATGGATCGAGAGGTTACTAGTTGCATTAAGAGCTTTGCACTATCACACAAGGTACCTCCTTTGTTTCTGCCTATTTCACACGACTGAAACTTCTTTGGGATGAATTTCATGCCTTTGTAACACCTCCTTCATGTGGCTATGATAAATCCATAGTATATGCGAGTCACTTGCAATATATGAAGTTGTTTGCGTTTTTTATGGGGCTCAATGAGTCATACACGTAGGCACGTAGTCAAATTCTCATGATGATTTCATTGCCCTCCATGAACAAAGCATATTCGATGATCATTTCAGATGAGAGTCAACGAGTAACAACAGGTTCTTACTTAGGAGGAGATCTGAGCATTTCTATTGCACTGTATGTTGGCAAGGATCAAAGACATTAGTGGAGGTTCCTATTAAGGTGGAGATGCAGGTGCTATTTCACACAAGTGGTGGTGCTTATTCAGGAGGAGATGCAGGTGCTTTGACTTCTACTGCTTTATATGTTAATAGAGGTCACCAACAATCAGCACTCTACAAGCCAAAGAGGGACTACAATTTGTTGTGTGAGGTTTGTAAACTGAAGGGACACACTAAGGAAACTTGCTATAGTGTTGTTGGATATCCACCAAATTACAAGTTCAGGAAGAAGTCTGGGAATAATGCTAATAAGATGGCAAATGTTAATGCTGTTGAGAACGATTTAATTGGCCAAATACCTCCTACATTCACACAAGAGCAATATGGTCAAATTCTCAAGCAATTGAACAAGGAGAATTATGTGATTCTAGCAGTCAATCAAGCAGGTATGGATCACTCATCTTCTATCAGTAATTAGCTTAAACATTGGGTAGTAGATACTGGTGCAACAAAATATATAACAGCATCATTAGATGACTTGTTTGACATAGTTGCATTAGAACAAAGTGATCAGAACCATGTACAATTGCCTGATAGAGGTACTGCATCAGTCACACATACTGGTAGTTATAGGTGGGACAATAGTGATGTGTTAACTGATGTTTTAGTGGTTCCTGACTTCAAATATAATCTGTTTTCAGTTTCTCAGTTAACCAGGCATTTACACTACTTAGTAAGATTTTTTCTTGAGTTTTGTGTATTTCAAGACCTGTTAACTGGGAAGGTCAAGGGGATTGGTAAAGAGACATGAGGTTTATATTTTCTGTTGAATAAAGGTGTTGGAGATGGAAGCAACATGAATGCAGCCAGTGCAAAGTTGATGCACATAAAGACCAATGAAGATGATGACATGCTATGACACAATAGACTTGGCCACCCAACATCTACTATTTTGAAAAAAATAGTTCCCATTATTGCTAGACATGTTAATGATTGTGTTGTATGTCCATTAGCTAAGCAAACAAGATTGTTATTTCCTATGTACACAACTAGAAGTAATTCTGTTTTTGAATTGATATTTATTGATGTTTGGGGACCACACAAAATCAACACTCATTCTGGTTTCAAGTATTTCCTCACCATAGTTGATGACTATTCTAGAACTGCATGGCTATATTTGCTTAGAATATGATGTTGTAACTGTTTTGAAGTCTTTTTTCCAAATGATTAAAACTCAGTTTGATCATCAACATGTGAAGAATGTTAGATCAGATAATGGAGGTGAGTTTTTTATCATTGAATGCAAAGAATTATTTGCCTCTTTAGGCATAGTCCATCAAAGCAGTTGTCCACACACTCCACAACAAAATGGAGTGGTGGAAAGAAAGCATAGGCATGTGTTGGAAGTAGCAATGAGTATTATGTTTCAGGGTGGTATACCTATTAGATTTTGGGGATATTGTGTTGTAGTAGATGTATACTTAATCAATAGGTTACCTACTCCTACATTGGAAGGTCAATCTCCTTATGAGGTTTTCCATCAAAGGAAGCCTAAGCTGGATCACTTAAGAACTGTTGGATGTCTGTATTATGCAACCACACTGGTTAGGAGAGACAAATTTTCTCCCAAAGCTACTGCTTGTGTTATGATGGGTTATTCTTTGACTCAGAAGGGGTATATCCTTTATAATATTGCTGACAAGAAGTTCATGGTTAGTAGGGATGTGGTGTTTAAGGAGTATATGTTTCCTTTTAAGAAAATGCATGAGGAACCACTTCCTTTGTTCCCAAACATCACTCAGCCTTTAGAACCAAAACAAGATCAAGTTCCTGCGGATCTGATGTTGTTGATCATATACATGATGTTTCTGATGCATCCATAACATTAGATAACACCACAGACACTGCTAATGTTCCTGAAAGTCAACCAACCACTACTATTACTGGAAGTCTAATAGAACTGTGAATCTGTGATCACACCAGCATGGCATTAGGATTATATCACTACTGGCAAGAAGAAACCTCATTCATTGACAAATTATGTTTCATATCAACATATATCTCCCGCATACAAAGCATGTTTGAGCAAATTATCAGTTATAAATTAGCCAACATCTTATGAAGAAGTTGTACAGGATGAGAAATGGATAATAACAATGCAGTAAGAATTGCAAGCCCTTGATGATAATGGCACTTGGAACCTAGTTCCTTGGCCACAAGGGAAGCCTGTGATTGGTTGCAAGTGGATTTTCAAAATTAAATATAAGGCAGATGGTGAGGTGGAAAGGTATAAAGCCAGATTGGTAGCAAAAGGGTATAGCCAAACTGTTGGGGTTAGATTATCAAGAAACATTTTCTCCAGTAGTAAAAATGGTGACAGTAAGGACTGTTATTGGTCTAGCTGCTGCAGAAAATTGGTGCATATATCAAATGGATGTCTACAATGCTTTCTTGCAAGATGAACTCACAAAAGAGGTATTCATGGAATTGCCTAAAGGTCTACAAGTTGCCAATGCTCAGCCTATAGTATGTAAGCTTGTGAAATCCCTTTATGGGCTTAAACAAGCTTCAAGACAATGAAATTTTAAACTTACTGAGGCCTTATTGAAGCTTGAATATAGTTAGAGTCATTTGGATTATTCATTATTCACTAAGAAGCAAGGGACTAATTTAGTTATTATTTTAGTTTATGTTGATGACCTTCTTATTACTGGGAATGATGTTGAACTGATTCAGAACACTAAGGACATTTTGCATAAGTGGAATTTTTATGAACCAAAGAAAATATACATTGGAACTATTAGTTGAAGCAAGCATTACTGCAGGGAAGATAACCATCACCCTTTTGGAATGTAATGTGAAGCTCACTACAACATCTGAAGATGGAAGTGAGGAGGAGTTGCATTCGGATGTTACTCAGTATCAAAGAATGATTGGCAAGTTACTATACTTAACCATTACCAGACCTGACATTGCTTACACAATCCAAACTCTCAGTCAATTCTTGCAAAGACCAAAAGCTTAGCACTGGCAAGCTGCTATTAGAGTTCTTAGATACATCAAGAATCAACCTGGATTGGGATTACTTATGTCCTCACAGAAGAAGATGAAACTCTCTATTTTTTGTGATGCAGACTGGGCATCATGTCCAAATACCAGGAGATAAGTGACAGGTTATCTACTGAAGTTTGGAGATTCACTCATTTCTTGGAAATCCAAGAAACATGCTACAATTTCAAGAAGTTCTGCTAAAGCAGAATATAAAAGTTTGGCTTGTCTAACAGCAGAAATTGTTTGGGTGACAAACTTATTCATAGTATTGAATATTCAGATTGAGGAACCAATTTCTGTGTTCTGTGATAACAAAGTAGCACTTCAAATTGCTGCAAACCCTGTGTTTCATGAGAGAACTAAACACATCGAAATTGACTGCCATTTCATTAGGGAGAAGATTCAACAAGGGTTGATTAGTACTAACTACATCCCAACACAACACCAACAAGTAGCTATTTTAACCAAAGCTTTAGGAAGACTGCAACATGACTCACTGTTATCCAAACTTAGTGTTCTGAATATTTTCACCACACCTAGTTTGAGGAGGAGTATTGAAGATAGTGATGGTAGTGGAGTAACTTGACCTCACTGTTATTGTTAGAGCTTATTGTTCACTGTTAAAGCTTAGCAGTTAGTTATTGTTAGGTGTAACTATTTCTATTATTATTGACATGTGTCGAAATGTGATAGGTTGTGAATGTAATATGATAAAGTATATATGTATGTACATAATGCATTGTAAATTCAGTTTTCCAATCAATGAAATCAGTTCACATCTCACATCTCTCTTCTCTCTCAAATTAGATCTTCCGTTGTAGTTGCAGATTTCATATTTTGTCAAGGCTAGCTAGTACAATGTAAATTGATTTTGACGGTGCAAAGGTTTTATCGTAGTCCATATCTTTTGGTTGGGAGTATCCTTGAGCAACTAAACTTAATTACTTTGTTCCTGATGACCTTGCCTTTTTAATTATTTAGCTTGTTTCTGAATAGCCGTTTGGTTCTTATTACAAAGACATTCTTAGGTATTTTAATTAAAGTCCCAATTTTTTGCATTGCCTTCATCCAAGACTCATCACTTAGTGGTGGTTTACAGTTGCGGTAGTTGCTAAGAACAACGACAATGGTTGAGATGACAAAAATCGTGGAGATGAAAGTTGGGAATGAGTGCCGAGGATGGTTGGTCGTTAGCAGTTAGCAGCGTTCAGACGACATGCGGGCGCGGGGAAATAGTAAAATGGGGACAAGAAAAAATATGTTATAGTAATTTAATGGGATAAGGGTCTGAAAAATACTTCAACTTTGGTCGGATTTGCTGTTGCGATACTAAACTTTCATAAGGACCTATTACCTCCCTAGACTATTTAATATCGTATTTTTTACCCCCTGAACTATTTAATAGTGTATTTTAAAGGTCTATATGTGCCCACGTGGACACATTACTATTTATAATTTTGCATTATTTTTTATGTCCACGTGGACAAATATATATATATATATATATATATTTAAAATACGGTATTAAATAGTCTAGGGAGGTAATAGGTCCTCATGAAAGTTTAGTATCGCAACAGCAAATCCGACCAAAGTTCGGATATTTTTCAGACCCTTATCCCTAATTTAATTAAACTTAGCAATCTCCGGAGATTGATAATTTTAAAAATATTTGATCGATCTCCTGAGGTGGCTAATTTTTTTTAAAACCTTTTTGAGTTAAAAATACTGACCTTTCAAGGTCATTTCCTTTAAATATTTTTTTTTTAACAAATACCAACCATTGGGTTTGGTAATTTTATTTATTCAAATTCTGATGTTAATCAATTTTAAAGGTTTTCATTTTTTGTCACTAAAGAAATTGCCCTTTGGATGTTGATTTTCTTTAGAAAAAAAAGTTTTTTTAAAAAAAGAAATTAGTCTATTACCAATCTTCGGAAGTCTTAAGTTAGATGCAAATTTTTAATTTCATGTTTGAAGTTATTCCCAATTAATAAACTTGCAAAAAAAAAAAAACTCTAATTAAAAAAACAAGCACAACCTAAAACAGCAGCCTCAAAAGCCATTATTTGTGCACTCTGGCCGAAAAATGAATTAGCTAGGCTGTAGAAATATAATCTTCTCTCGTACCTCTCCACTATATTAAAAATAGTTGTCCAACAATACTTATCTTATTTAGAAAATTAAAAGATAATTTACCAATTTGTATGTATTTTACCATTGTCATTAAATACGGAGTATTCAATATCTAATATATTTTCCAAAACATTAAATTTAATATATTCAAAAGTTAATATAATAATATTATCCCTATTATTTATTGTTTCTTAATGCGTGTGTCAAGCCAACAGTGGGTTGGAATATATGTCGAAAGAGAAACGAATAAATCACTTGCTCCTATAATGGAACTTCAAGGCATAAAAGTGACAAAATAAAACTAATACTCCCTTTGTTCCTAATTACTTGTTTACTTTTCCTTTTATAGTTGTCCCTAATTACTGGTCCATTTTGACAAATCAAGAAAGGACAAATTCTTTTTACCTATTATACCCTCAATTAAATTACTAATTATTTTGAAAAATATAGAACTTTTCATCCACTTCATAATTAATAGGGGTAAAATGGTAAACTCACTATGTCATTAATTATTTTCTTAATAGGTATGTCAATTCAAAAATTGACAAATAATTAGGGACGGAGTAAACAGTTACAAATTGAAACTGTTTTTTCCTATTTCAAAATATTTATTAAGACAAGAACATATTGAGAACATGAATAAACAAAAAGACAATTTCATTCCATAAGGAAGTCACGTTATTTGTTTGCTAGTTAAACTTGGCTTGAAAATAAGTTTATTTCTTCAATCAATAATCTACACCTTTTTTGTGGGGGACGAAAATTTTTTTGCTCTTTTTTGTGTTTCAAGTAGGATGTCCCATTTTTATGCATTGGTTTCTTTCCTTAATGAACTATAAATTCAAAGACAAAATTTGTTTTCACTCTTATATACAAAAAAAATATGCTATTGATTTGTCGAACTAAATATTTACAAACAATAAGAGTCAAATATCCAATTTTAGTTAAAAGCTTTGTGAAATAAACAAAACACGTGGATCAAGCTCGTTGCATCGGGCTTGTCTAGTGCGGGTTACCTTTCCTATATAATTTACAAGCTACTACATAAGAATAAGGGTTTTACCCTATGCACACCCAAAAGATAGCAATAGCAGATTTTCCTTATTATGAAAAAAAAAAACATGTTAGACAGAAAAGTAAAAAACATTTGAATATATCATTTTCCCACTAGTTTTGCCATTCATCAGAACAATAAAAGAAGGGAAAAGGCAAAGAGGGCAATCATGGAAGAGATTGACTAAACTAAATTTCTCCTTCCTTTTCTTGACTATGCATCAAAATAACAAGATAAGTGAGTCATGGTTCTGATGGAACTTGGAAGGGCACATAGGGGGACCAATATATGTTATATGTATCTTTCATTCCCTAATATTCACAAAAAAAAAAAAGATGCATAATTATGTCAAAACATTAAACACTTAATAAAGAAGCTTTGATTGTACCAAATTCATTTAAAATTAACAAACAATATAAGTTGATTGACATGAACAAGAACCAAATTTTAATTATAAAACTAGCAGGAAAGAAAATTAAAAAATATTTAGAGTGAAGGATTAAAAAAAACACTTGAAAGTATTTTATTTTTTTAATTTCATGCATGAACTATCATGTGTGTGAGTGTTTCCTACTTGTTTCTATCACCAAATGTTTGTTGGAACACATCTCAACTATTAGTTGTTCACTTTTCCTACCTGAAATATCTCTATCGTTTAGGTAGAAATAGTGAGCTATTGATAATTGAGGTGTATTTCGTTTAAGTACATTTGACGATAGTTCAGGTAGGAAACTCATATACATAATATGTCATATATGAAACTCTAAAAAAGAAATACTTTAAATGTGTGTTTGACCATCTTATTTATAATTTGCTTAAAAATTACCACAACTAAAGAATATATGAGGTTGTGAATAACGTTTGTGAATACTTAGTAAGAACTAAGGAAATTTAAAATGTCATAACTAAGAAATTAAAGTGCAATTGTTGGACTTCTAATTCTGCCTTTTACGTAAATCAAATATGATTATATAATTAGATTTCAATTTAGTATAGGAGTAAAATAGTAAACTATCTATAGTTCAAGTATTCATATATTTCATAATTCAAATATAAAACTCAAAAAATCGATATACTTTGAATTTGTTTTTTACCCCTAACTCAATTATTTATGGATAGATTGAAAGGAAGGAATATTAGAGGAACTTTCATGGGCATATATGTTTCTTGGAAGTTAATCAATAAACCAATCATGTGAAGATGGTGTAGAGGCACGAGTATGAAAAGTCATGTTACTTTTTGGTACTGCTACTACCCACAGGGTAAACAGTATAAACACAGTTAGATTATAGATTCAATTATTTAAAAGATTTGCTTTCCCCTATTTTGATTGATTACCTAGGTGAAATAAAATATTTAACTGTCTGTACCTATTTATAAAATTCTTCCACTAAAAAAGAAATATATATACATACATAAATCAACAGTTACATATGGTAAGATAGGACTTAAGCGCTCCTTATTTGTATTTGTCCGTGAGTTTTCATTTATATTTATAATAAAATACCGCTGGACAATGTCTAGTGAACAGTTACATATGGTGTACCCCTTAAGGTATACCATTCACATTTTATATACATATATTTACATGTGAATTGTATATACCAAAAGTATACAACGTACTTGTTTATTACTCTCTCCGTTCACTATTATTTGTCAGAGTAAGATCATGCACAATCCTTAAGAAAAATTTAATATAAGGTGCAATTTGACTAATATAACCCCACTATCAATCATTATTAAAATGGTTTTTACTTTTTGAAAAATATAAAAATAACTTTTTTCACATTAAAGTAGTCTTGTAACTTTAAAATGACTACTTTTTGAAACTAGTAGTTATGTAATTATTAAGGGTAAAATCGGAAAAAAGTGACTAATTGTTATTTGATTGTTTAAATAATTAAATTGACAATTAATTTTGGACAACTATTTTTAGGGCCCGTTTGGCCATGCGATATGAAATCATGATATGGTATCATAATATGGAATCATGAGATGAAATTGAAGTTTTGTTTGGACATGCGATATGAAATTTTTGTGTTATATATTTTCTCATACTCATAAGAATCCCATAAGTTGTAAAACTATTAAAATAGCCCCAATTGTTTATTCAATCTTACCAAATAAACAAAAAATTATAAAATCTCATAATAAATTATTACAAAGCTATTTGTTTCCCACATAAATAACTGTTTCATCAAACTTTAATTCAATAAAAAAAATTGAACATAAATTGTAGTGTACTAGTCTTTAATATAATCCTCCCACATAGTACAAACAATTTTCACGTTGAACTTGCATTTCTCGATCATGTGACCGAGAAGACGAACCAACATTGTTAATTTGAGTCATTTGTTGGTCAATATCATCTGCAACTATATTTTCATGCTCATAAACCATAAATATTTCATTAGTACTTTGGTATTCTCGCAAATAATTTTGTAACACTGCACAAGCTATGACAATTTTCATTTGTGTATCAATATCATAATGGTTCATGCCTTGTTTTAGTATTCTAAATCTAGTTTTCCAAGCTCCAAAAGTTCGTTCAATCACATTGCGCAGAGATTAATGCCTATAATTAAATAGATCTTTGTCATTTTGAGGCTCTCTTTCACTTCCTTGGTAATCTTACAAATGATAGCGTAGTCCTTTGTATGGAGCTAAAAATCCTTTTGTGTTTCGAAAATCAGCATCAACAACATAATATTATCTACCAACAAACATTTTATAAAGAATTACTAAAAGCATATGTGACATAAATGAGACAGTTTTGTGTAAATAAATAATATTTATTCTAAGGATGTAATTTAAAGTTACCATGTGGTGGAAATGGAAATTGTGGCGTTGGTTCAACAAGTGCATTCTGATCAAGTACTTTACTATCATGTGCAGTACATTTCCAACTAGCAACAACAAAGGTAAATCACATATCAAAATCACAAGCTCATAAGACATTTTGTGATGTTCTTTCTTTGCGATTACGATATGCTTGTTACACCACTTTAGGAACCTCCCCTTCTATATATGTTCCATTAATCGCCCAAACAGTAGAAGTAATAAAAGTAATAAATTAAGTGTTGGAGTAAATGAACAGAACAAATTTATTACTCAACAATCGGTTGGTGTGAGTTAAAGTGACTATATATTGTTGGTGAGAATAATAAATTTTATGTCGGTGAGAATAATAAATCTTAAAAAGTAATGATCTGATTATAAATTTTATTTACATATATGAAATAAATGGTCAGTAGCTATAAATGTGGATTGTTTTAACAAAATATAAACTCGTGGATCAATTTTTGTATTAAAATATCTCAAATCATGATATGAAATTCTCATATGATTCCATATCATGATTTTTGGACAATATGGAATCACATCTCATGATATGGAATCAGCGTAAAATTGCATGTCCAAACGCTGATTCCATCTCACGATACTATATCGTGATATGATATCGCATGGTCAAACGCCTATTTAGTATACCTGACAAACAATAGTGGATGGAGAGAGTAAGTATTTTGTAATTATTTTTCTCTGCATAGCTATGGAGTGTAATATATATATTTTTTCAAAATGGACATTTTCGTGTAGTTTTTGGCTGCCTAGGCTGCTAGGCACTCCTTTAAATGATCCATTTTGATTAGCTAATTAAGTTACCACCACAAGCATATCATATAGTAGCACTTTCATTAAACGCTCAAAAATGAAGTCATATTGTGATCAATAAAGTGAGTGAAAATTATAAAGATTACGGATTAAACTCTAACAAAGACAAAATATGTTAAATATAATTTCTTCCATTTTAAAATAAGTGGTGTTTTACAAGTTTACCCTTATTTAAATAAATAGAGTTTTACACAATCAAGAAACTACTAAATAACTATTTCCTTCGTCCCATTAAATGTGACAGTTGACACTCTTTTCTTTTTAGTCCGTCCCAAAAAATGTCACCTTATTATACTAAAAGGAATTTAACTTTAAAATTCTTCTTTTATCCTTAATGAAATGATTTACCACCACACAAATATCTAAGGATTGTTTTAAACTACAAATTTCAAAAGTCTTTCTTTTTTTTCTTAAATACCGTGTCAAATTAAATGGTGTCATATGTAATAGGACGGAAGGAATACGTTATTTTTAAAGTGTGTTGAGAGTAAGTAAAAATGCATCTTACTTTTCAAGAACAAGTAAATTTCTTAAGAAATATGTCCAAACTAAAAACACCACTTATTTTGAAACAGATAATATAATATACAAATAAAACTTGTACCTAAAAGAGGATCAGAATGAAATGAGGAAATTAGTATAATAATGCAAAGAGGTAACATTTGTATGATTGATATTTGAGAAAGAGAATAGAGGAAAAGACAAAATGTAACATCAGAGCAAGCTTCCTTCCCTTTGGCTATGGTTTTGATGGGGTATATGACTATACCTTCTCATCCACAACTCTTCTTTCTCTCTCTCTTGAAATTAATTAATTTTCCTTTTTATTATCTATAAAGAATCTTATAATTTTGCTTGGTTTCATTTGTTTTCTTGTGTATGGCTTTTATTAAATATAATAATCTTGCTAGCTAGCTATTAGCTATAGCAGCTTTCACTCAGACCTTTAGTTTTCTTGAACAAGATAGGGAACTATTAATTATTACTCTTTGCTTTTCCTCTTTCTTACATCTATTCTTCTTTTACCTTTTGTCATTCTAGGGTTTCAGACAAAGCAGCCAAAAATATATATATAAACAACAAACTACATCTCTTACACTACTACTACCCTTTTATTAATTTTTTTTTTTTTTTCAAGTTTATGAGAGAATGATAAAGGGTATGCTAGGAGATGATAGTATGTCAAATTTAACAAGTGCATCTAATGAAGCAAGCATATCTTCAACCAATAATAGAATTGAAATTGGTAGTGTTCTCTACCCACAACTACAAAACATTCAAACCCAACCACCTCCTAACAAGAAGAAGAGAAATCTACCAGGAAATCCAGGTAACTATATACTATTACTACATCTTATGTCACACAGTTCAAATTTCGAGAGTCAACTATATGTTTTTCCTTGATCAGAATTTTTTTGTACATCTTTTAAATATTTTGAGTCGTTAATTATTGTAATTTAAAGTTTCTATATTCGAATTCATGGTCAAAATTTAGAAGTTTGAGTCTCGAAGTTTCAATTATGCCACGAGACAAATAGAGTATTACTTTGTTTTGGTTGGCTTGGAATTCAATACATGAAAAGATATAAGATATATAAGGCAATTACTAAACTCTATATATATATGTATAATTTTGATGTATTAGATCCAGAAGCAGAAGTTGTAGCATTATCTCCAAGAAGTCTATTGGCAACAAATAGATTTGTATGTGAGATCTGTAACAAAGGATTTCAAAGAGATCAAAATCTTCAACTACATAGAAGAGGACATAATTTGCCATGGAAATTAAAGCAAAGAACAAATAAAGAGGTGAAGAAGAAAGTATATGTGTGTCCAGAACCATCATGTGTACATCATCATCCATCAAGAGCATTAGGGGATCTCACTGGGATTAAGAAGCATTTTTGTAGAAAACATGGTGAGAAAAAATGGAAATGTGAAAAATGTTCAAAACGTTATGCAGTTCAATCTGATTGGAAAGCTCACTCTAAGATTTGTGGTACAAGAGAGTATAGATGTGATTGTGGAACCCTTTTCTCTAGGTATTCTACTCAACTATATATATTGCTTCTCAATTTTCTTACCCTCTCCATTATTAATCCTCTTCAATTAATTACTATAGGATTTTATTATTTTTACTCTAATTATCGAGAGGTGATATTATAATTTACCAAACTCAATAATTATAGCTCAAGTTTTGTATTTGTGTTTAAGCATCCACCTAATATGTGCTCCTTTAAATAATATCTATGAAGAACCTAGTAAATGACTACTTCCTATGTCCCAATTTATTTTTGCTTTTTTGCACAAAATTTTGTAAAAAAAGATTGACTTTTGAAACGTGTGGTCTAAATAAACTTTAAATATTTACGTGATTATAAATCATTTCAGTAAAAGTAAAAGTGAAATTTTAAGGTCTAATTATGTCTAATTATAAAAAAATGACATTCTTATTTATATACTACATTGTCGTTATTAGTAAATAGATATTTTTTTTTATGTACAATGTTTCTTCAATCAATTAGGGATAGTGTGATAGCTGATTAGGAGAAATATTACACATGTATTAGATTTTACATAATGTTTGTTGTTGGTTTAGTTAGGACTATTTATAAAATTAATAGAGGGTTTGGTTTGCAATTTATATACCTGCATAATTAAGTAATATATAAGTTAAAGAAGAAATTTATGTATAATTTTATGCAAAATAAAATGATTAATACATAAATAACTTATCTCTATATGAAATAACACATACATTTCTGCATAACTAATTCATATATAACTAATATCTATCTAACTCTAGCCGGGATCAAAGTTAGCATTTTGAATCAAAACTACCTAAAAGTTCACGTGTGTAAGTTCATGTGTACAACTGAATAAATGAGTTTGTCTATTTGTGTGTCTCTATGTGAGAGTGATAATAGAGGGTCCACACTTTGCTGCAAAAGCAATTTGCCTACAAAAACTTTACTGCAGATTATATTCTTATTTTACTGCTACAACTACTACTAATAATAATAAATGTAATGTCTCTAAAGCTAGAAGAGATAAAAGTGAAAGAAAGAAAAACACAAAAAAAGAGTTGACGGAATAGAGAGCACTTTTATCAGTACACCACACAATATTCAACTATTCATCATGTGTGATATCTTTATTTCTTTACATGCACAGGAGGGATAGTTTCATTACACACAGAGCCTTTTGTGATGCTTTAACAGAAGAAAGTTCAAGAACAATAATCCCACCACTAAACTCTTCGACTTCTCATCACCTTAATCTCCATACACTTCAAAACTTCCAAATGAAACAAGAACAACAAAGTAACGATCTCTCTTCTCAGTTATTCATTCAAAACCCTAATAGCAATAGCAGTAATAACATATTCGGTGCACCACCTCCTCACATGAGCGCAACTGCATTGCTACAAAAAGCAGCACAAATTGGAGTAACTTCTTCTTCTCATGCTGCTAATAACATGAGCGTGAACACTTTTTTCAGTCCTACTACTAGTACAACAACTGGCATGGCAATGTCAGGAGCAGGAAGAGGAGGTGGTGGTGATATAGCATCATGTGAATATCATCCGTTTGAAAATAATAATAATAATAATAATAATAATAATACAAATACTGATTTTGTTACTGCTGGTAATACGTCTTTTCATGATTTTGGTGCGAGTGTCACCCCTGGGTTCATGGAACAAGTCCATGACATGCAAAACATGATGGCTACTACTGCGCCTTCTTTGCCATGTACTAGTTTTGATGGTCGCGGCGCACATTTGATGAGACAAGGTAAAGAAAATAATGAAGGGTTGACAAGAGATTTTTTGGGTCTTAGAGCATTTCCACATCACAGGGATTTTCTCAATACTACTACTACACCTGCTGTTCTTCATTACATGGGTTCTTCTTCTTCTGCTGCTCCTGCTTCATTTGATCTTCATCAAAATCAAAATCAATCAACCTGGCAAAATTAGTTGTACTATGATTTCTGAATTTTATTTAGACAACAATACTTAGTATTATATTTTGTTGTTGTTTTGTGTCACTATTATAAAGTCCTTTCGAAGGGAGATAAGCACCCCTCTTCCTTTTAACCTGTATTCTTAAAAACTTCTTCATTAACCCCACCCCGGAAATGGCCAAGATGTCCTGTGATTTTTGCGGACTATTTTTTTTTTTTTTTAAGGCCTTCGAAACATCCTAGGAATTTACAGGTTAATCCATCGTCGTTATTAAGAAGGTAAAAGTCTAACCATATACTAAGGGTAGTTTCACAAACATATTTACGTATTAAAACATGATTTAAAGTAAACATAATTTAAAACATACATACTTTACATATATTTTTAGGGGAAATTACAGGAAACATAAAAGACTTACATGACTTAGACGGAGAGAGGTTTCCCTTTCGGGAACCCCGACTGACTTTTACACACTTAAAACAAACTTTTTACAAGCTGGATATTACAAGAGAGATTTTTAGGAGTCTTTGGATTGAGAAGTGGAAATGGATTTTTGGAACATTGGGAAGGGGAATATGTTGTGTGTTTTTCTCTGGTTTTTCTTTCTTATCTTTCTCAAGTGTGGAGGAGTGTCTTTTTATAGAGTTTTAGGGGGTCTTTGGCATATGGTATGGACAAATCCTAATGGCCAAACGTGGCCGACGCATTAAGATAGTGGACAAAAAGTAGTGGTAAGTAGTGGCCTAGACGTGGCCAACTCTTGAAACGATAAGATAAGCTCAAATAATTCATGCCGGGTACACATTTGGGCCCCATCGCACATGCCTTATTTTTTGCTTATTGACACCTATTCTGACACAATATACAACGCGTGCTTATCAGTTTTTTCCTCATTGGAGGATAGTGATAAAGTAAGCACTCACATGACAATTGTGGGCATACCCACATGTTACACTTTTATTCCTACTTTAACTTTTTGTCTTTTTCTTCCCCTTGTTCATTTTGTCTTCAAGTATCAAGGTTGTGTAGAGCTACGGAATCAAAGCTCATTCCCGAATCATCATCTTCATTGAGATTATGAGCATCTTCATTGGGATCTTGAGTACTTTGATAATACAAATGTTCTCTATAGTCTTCTTCTCCTGAGCTGTTTGATCTGGTTATGTTATTCGTAGTAGTCCTTCTTGAATGAGTATTAGTTCTGTCTCGTTCTGTATCTGGTACTAGTCTGTCTTCACTTGGATCTGGATTTGGTGGAGTAGTAATTACATGTTTATCTTGTCCTTGTTGGAAAAATTGTTCTAAAGTCTTTTTTATTATGCTCTCTATTTTATCCTTCTTTTTCTTTTTATGGAGCATAGTCTTTTTTGTTGTTGTCTCTACCTGAGTAAATGATCTGGGTAACCTTCGCCTGGATGAAGAACCTTCACCTTCACTTTTTGGCAAAGTGACAGCCATAAACGGGTTTGATGTGTCTTTACCGGCTACCGTTTGAACC
>JAJOOF010008403.1:0-30497 GCA_029582545.1 Solanum lignicaule | reverse complement strand
GAAAGATTTCTCCGTGGAATTCGTCACCAGGTATGTGAGATTTCACTAGTGGGTTCCTTTCACTCATTAGGTCCCTAGAATTCAGTCAGATTCTTGATTCCATGATTATGAACAGACCTAGGGTTTCTAGAATCTCAACAGATCATCATGAATTAGTTATTTGAATGTTCCAAATCAGATTATCACGTTATTAATCAGTTTATTGCATGAATTTCAGAACCCTAGCTACGTATTTCTTTAGTTCTTGAATTACACATGCTAGGTCAGTTATTCAGTTATACATGCCTCAGTTATTAATGCATCATTATCAGATTAATTGTTGTATTCTCAATTTGCATGTTCAGTTTTGAGCTATCCAGTATTTTACAGAACTTCAGTCATAACTAGTTAACCGCTTAATTCATTGGGAGTAGCATAATATCGAGTTGGACTAGGGTTCAGCGTACCCATATAGTCCCAGAACTACGAGCTACGTAGGTGTAAGTCCCCTCTGTGGGCAACATCAATTTAGTGATAACGCCAGCATGCCTCTATACCTCTGGCAGGGTATATTGGGTCCTCTCGATGGGGAGTATACATCGGACTCCACATTTAGCTCATGTGGTTTTATGTCGGTTATTAGTAGCTCCCACAGTTCAGTCAGACTCTATTGCATTGGCCACATTTATAGTTCATTCAGTATTCAGTCAGCATGTTATAAATTAGTCATTGCATTCAGTTAGCTCAGTATTCAGTATCTATATCATGTTCAGATTATTTCATTGCTTTATTGCTTTGTTTAGTTATATGTTATTTCAGTTTTACTCTATCATGCATGCTCAGTACCTTTCAAGTACTGACGCATACGTGCGCTACATCTTCTCGTGATGTAGGTTCAGGTTCTCAGCATCTAGATCACTTTTAGATCGATTCCCGATCTTCAGTTCAGCAGCATCAGTGGTGAGTCCTCATTCTTCAAGGACTAGTGACATGTTTATCTTTCAGTTTTCAGTCTTTTAGTTTCAGATTTTCTAGACTTAGTTGGGGCATGTCCTAGCACTTCTAGTCAGTTTAGAGACTTTTTTCAGACATAGTTAGATTCAACTTAGTATTGAGTTAATATCTTCTTTGTATTAAAATCATCAGTTTTCATATATCTCAGTTATAGTATATGGGTATTCCCTATCTTTTCATCTTATTTATGATTTAGCTTCCGCATCAGTTTATTATCTTTAGTATGCTCATGATCATGCCAGCAGGGTTAGCTTGGGATCACTTGTGGTCCTAGGTCCCGTGTCCGCGTCTCGGGGGTAGCTCGGGGCGTGACAAATATAAACACAAACGGAGGGAGTAATACTTTTTGGGGTTTTCATAATTAAAAAAACTTCTAAATCGGCTACATATGAAATGTTTAAAGCAATTTAATATGAAAAAGAACAAAATTGATGATGTATGTTTGATAATCACTACTTTCAATATGTTTGATTTTAGCACTAAATTAAAGCACTGAAAATGTGTAATTGCACACAAGTGAAACAAGGCAAGAACCATATGATATTGACACACAAGTGGAAATTGTCATAACTTGTAAAATGTTACATAATTATTTGCGATAATACCAAAGGGGTGATGAAATATTTATTGTCTATGAGCATGAAAATATAGTTGTGAATGATATTGACCAACAAATGGCTCAAAGTAACAATGTTGATTTGTCTTCTCGGTCATACGATCGAGAAATGCAAGTTCAATGTGAGAAGATTGTATGTACTATGTGGGAGGATTATATAAAATACTAGTACACTACAATTTATGTTCAATTTTTTTTTTTGAATTAAAGTTTGATCAATTAAAGTTAGATGAAACAATTAACTAAGTGGAGAACAAATAGCTTTGTAATAATTTATTATGCGATTTTATAATTTTTTGTTTATTTGATAAGATTGAATAAACAATTGGGGTTATTTTAATAGTTTTACAACTTATGATATTCTTATGTTTATGAGAAAACATACAATACAAAAATTTCATATCGCAAACATCAACTTTATCTCATGATTTCATATTATAATATCATATCATGATTCCATATCATGAATTCATATCACATGACCAAACGGCGGCCTAAATAAGGTGATTTCCGTTATTGTAACGGTTTGTCTTTTAATTAGCTCTCAAATATCGTCATGTTGATTTTAAAATGAGTGGTACTCCCTAATGATAAGATCAATACTGAAAAGAAATAATAATTCATATAGAACGTGTTGTTAACAAATTATAACAAGAACAAATCAAAACACAATTACTACTAAACATCACACATCTCATCATTAATAATTAGAGAAAAAAATATTTTGGTGATGTAAACTAAAAAAAGTGAAATAATCGAGACATTGTTTTTTCCTAATAAGCAAATTAATGATTAATCCTTAAAATGCTAACAACATTATATCGCTAAACTCATAAGAGATGCAACAGCAACAAATCCTCCAAATTTGGATGTCACACTAGCTGTGTTTGCTGCTGGTGGACTTGCAGTGTTGTTACTGGAACTCGAATCTGAAAAAAAAAACGAAGTTATATATGTCAGATATATAATAAGAGTCCGTGTGACTTAGCTGACTGAATAGAAATGTTGAAACTGTTAATGTGTTAGGTTAACAATACACCTGATTAAATAACCTTAAAAGTTTACACTAATATATACATACAAATGTAGAAGTGTCAAAGCAATGTCTAAATGGAATGAATAGAGATAAAATAATAAAATTATTAATCATACGAAGCGTGATATAATTAATTGAAATGTCATAAGTTGTTAAGATATTTACCGTTAGTATCTGAAGAAGTAGCGGGAGATGGAGCTGAAGCTTCACCATGGGCTATATTTATGCACATAAAAAGAAATACTTAGGTTAATTACAAGAAAATTAATTATTAGACTAATTATCAGATGCTCAAAGAATATTTACTGATAAGCTTTAAAAAATTTCAAATCTGTAACTTCAAAAATAAGATACATTATCTCACAGGCATATATTAGCAACAAAATCTATTTGATTTTTTTTTTAAAATGGATCTTTTATCCACATTATCTTAAATTATTGCTAAAAATCTATTGTAATATTCCGTCGGTCCATTTAATTAGTTGTCATGACCCTGGCTAAAAATAATAGGTCATTTAAGAAAAATTAAGATAAAAACTAATTATTTTTTCCACCTTTTCCTTTTTTTATTTTTTATTTTTGACCTTCAGAGAAATATGCATGTCTTTTGAATGTGCAGAGTAAACCTACTCGGAGATATAAATCACATTAAGCAAGCCTGATGCGATAAGCTCTAATCGAGAAAGGACAATCGATCACAAGTCTCCCATGTGGAAAACCACTCACCCAACCTACTCAGTCAATTCTCGAAGATAGACGTATATCACCTTTATTTTTCCTCTAATAAATGTGGAGAGTGATTCACGTAATGAAAGGAAGAGTGGTAGTAATAACATGAGATCATACCTTTTCTAAGCATTTATTTATATACATAGTTTGAATTAGATGTAATGGATTCAATTGAATTCATAGAATAACATGGTACCTTTTTTGCAAAGGGAAAGATCAGGTTTAGCACCACAAGCTTTTGCAAAATTTAAAGCTTCATCTTGAGTTACATTCATACTTTTCATGACATCAGAATTACCAAATACAGTGCAAAGGCATTGTGCATCATTTGATATCATTTCTTTCAATGGCATACAGCATGTTGCTGGAGGATTTTTCATATGTGCTGCCAATGCTGGTTGACATGGCATTAGTTTTTGCACGCATGGCATTGCAGAAACACTACCACTACCAACACCACTAGCTAAAACCGCAACGATCGTATTTTTATCCAGATGAATTCCATGAGAAAAACCCATCAAAAAACATGTCAAAATCACAACAACACATGATTTGGGATATGCTGCCATGGGTTAATTCTCTTGGAATATGAATATACGTGATATGAGGTTATTGGAAATGTGCATATATATAGGAGGAATGTTAAAATGTAAGGTAACTGCTTATTTTATTTCAAACCGTATTTTCAGGCAGTTACAAAAAACGTAATCATTTTTGGATCTATTCTTTGTGCTATCCGTGTGTGTGTGTCTAGAACATTCCATAATTTTCGTTATTACTGGTGGTGACCAAGTCCCTACATTAAATTACTAAAATTTAGGCAAATTTTTTTTTTTTTACTTATTAAGGTCTGCGGTCATTTAATTAAACTTGGAAATTTAACACTAATGGTCACAAATTATAATAAGAATACATAACACGTAGTTATGATTAGGAAATAAAAGCTTATATTAAAAACATGTATATTGCATTCATAAATGTAGTGCAAACATTAAGTTTCCTTTAAGATAACTGCAATTTCAAGATAAATATGACCATGCCAGAAACACCAAAAGAATATTGTTCCACTAAATATAATGCACAAAGAGGTCGTTTGGTGTGAAGGATTACATAAAATAATCCAGGGATTAAATTATAGTGCCACTTAATTTACTGTTTGGTTGACATGTCCAGTATAACTTATCCCGGGGTAAAACAAGTAAATGACAAAAATATCCTTTTAAACCTTTATTATACATCACTTTTCACATTCATGAAGGGTACTTTTTTAAACAAATAAATTGTTCTTAAAATTTATGCAAAGCCTATTATTTTGAATACAACAAAACCAAACACTCAATAAAAAATAATCTCAACATAACTTATTCCATCATAACTAATCACATCATAATTTATCCCATCATAACTAATCCCGTCATAACTTGAATTCAAACCAAACAACTTCAAGTTTAGTTTAACATTGTAGAAGTTGATACAACTATCACATCGTTGCTGCTTGCTACAAGATGTAGTTTTCGGGGTACAGATTCGTATGATGACAGTATTTTCGACATAAGAGTATAATTATATAAGCAAAAAATCACTAAAATACCAACAGATATCCAATCTGAACCTGTAACTTTAGAATTATAATGAGTTAAGTGCTGAAAACAATAAAGGCTGAACCCATAAAGTTAAAATCCTGGATCCGTCTTAGGTCTGTTTCTTCCTGAAAGAGCCATTATGATGAAAATGTTGCAGCATTGGTAACGCAAACCGCCTTTCATCAAGGGAAACTGTTTCTGCTAATCTCATATCAAGAGAATGCTGTTATGAGCTAGAATGGAGCAAATACCCAGAGATTATCTGCCAAGCATAACTCGGTTTACAACATCAACAGGTAAGGCATAAGCAGGATCTATCGGCTTTATTCCTGGATATTCAAGAAGTGAAAGTCCTGGGTTGCAGAAGAAAATCAAAGGAATAAGTTTAAAACACTTGGGTCGTTAAAGGTCAATCTAAATTGCCATCAACAATAGAAAAAACAACTGCAGTAGAGCTTAGAAAATGTTTCCAGGAACATCCTTCAAAATTTGCTTCTAGTTTCATACTTGATATAGTTTAATCACTTCAATACACAGCATATTAGAAAGGCCAAGAGAGATCATATTTGATAGCTACACCAATGGACACAACACAATTCAGATGATAGATCCTTTTCAACAGCCATATGGAAATTCATATCATCGCAAGAAAAATACACACTAGCTATTTCACAATACAAAAATGTCAATGTCCCTTACCAGCGACTCCAAAGTAAGTATGGAAGACATCAACTGCATCATCTGGCCTATCTGAAATTCCTCCATTCTCCTTGTCCTACATTCGTGAAAGGAATATAACTCAGGCTTTACAAAAATGTTGGACAACTATACAAAGATATAGTATTCAATGCCAAGCTTCAAGTGAAGGGAGTTGTTATATTCGAGTGTAACCTGACAGTCCAAAATAAATTTTACAAGCTTTCCCTTGTCAATCCAATGAACCCTGTCGATCATAATTAAGCTGGAGAGAACCCACCAAGAATAGCAGACCTGAGAAGCAACAACATGACTATCGGTAAAACTCAAAACTGACTGGTCGATAGAAATTTCAATGTAGCAAGAGTAACAAACATCAGGAAGCTTCTCTGGGCGCCCATTTAGACCTCCAGATTTGACTTGTCTTTCACATAACCACCAACCAAGGAGGTCCTTATCAACATGATGTAGAGACCCTGTAATTGCGAGAGCTGCCATGCAACAGAAAACTACAATGGTAGCATAGTCAAAATTGCTTTCAGTAAAGCAGCAATAAACAACTCAAATAATAAGAAGACTTCTGGAAATATGGACGCTAAGTGGAACACACAGGTTGAAAACCAATGAAGGGCTAACGCTAACTAAATCAACACTCTCATTTTTCATTTAGTTAGAAGCCATTGGTAGTATGATAAAATGCATGCTTTCTATATGTGACATACTTTGCCCCGCATGAGATTCTGCTCCCGGGGTGCATCCAAATCCACCATCCACATTCTTGCAACTTAAAATATATTTCACTGCTTTTCCAACATCAACCTTATCTAACTGGTTCAGCAATGCGAGTGAAAGGATCGAAATGTAAGAGAACCTACACATTATATTTAGGTCATTATATTTTCAATTCCCAAAAGAAGGATATTACGTTCCAAAATAAAACACATGTATCTAAAGATAAATACCTTTTCTTTTTTGAAGAACAAATATATATGGCTTAATACTTGGCATTATAAGTAAATTTAAAAACAAGAAACCAAATAAAGGATCCGAAATTTATAATAGCAAACAAAGCGAGAAGCAGCTACCGTGTATCGACTTCACCCCATATATCACCAGAAAATGATCCATCATCATTTTGCAGTCCTGCAATAACTAGCTGAAATGTTAAGTCCACCACATCGCCACACCCAAATTTCTTAATAGTACTTCAAACTGCCAATGTCGAGAATGTCAGTGTTGTGATGAGTACTCTTGATGTTAATTTAACAACATTTTTTGGTTTTGTGAGGTCAAAATTGCACTCTGTAAATGCTAGCATTGCAGCAGAGTTCACGGATGTAATACATGGATCTAAAAGATATGTACACAGAACCTCAAAAACAATTGTAAATGTGACATGAAGTAGGATACAATTTGACACCACATCAATGTCAAGGACATGTACTTTATCAAATAACGCCAAGACTTGAATAGCACTAAGTGTATACAGAACATGCGGATCATGTCCAATATTACCACCAAATCCACCTGCATATTATACAAATAGAGAAGTAAGCCTACACACAGATCAAGTAGATCAAAACATGAAAGTAACTACCTCTCAAGGAAAACATCCATTAAAAAAGCAGCAGGCATAGTATAGCTGCAATATTTGGAAATACTGACAAAAAAATCATTGTGAGAAAGTAAGAACGAAGTGCGAGACACCAACCAGATTCATGTTGGCACTGCATGACCCATGAAATAACTTCATCTTGCTCCACTGCAGCAAGCTTGCCCATGATATCCAGAGTTGTCAATCCCCAGTATGCCCCATTTAATCTCAAATGCTCCATCACCACAGATTCAAAATCATCTTTCCTCTGAAGGTATACAGAAACGTATTAGAGAAAGCAAACGATAGGGTAACAAGAAAAGTGCCCTAGTGGGTGGCGGAAAAGAAAGGAACTCCATCAAGTACTTAAATTCCATGAATAATACGTAAGAAGGAATCATCTAACAATCATGAGAATATGAGGAGAATATACGGGGTATTTGCACAAAGTCACATTTCTTCTGTTTGATGTAAGATGAAACCAGAACAACAGAAATGCTAGTCTTAACATTCCCACTCAAACAAGAATATATTACAGTGAAATGCCACCGTTTTCAGGTATCAAGGGTGTCGTTAACTGTGAGGGATTAAATCACAAGGATCAATCCCACAGTCAATCATATCAGAAAGTTCCAAGCTATACCAGACCAAAAGGGGGAATCCAGAGCAATTCCTTACATTCCAAACAACTCCATGGTCAACTTCTTTAAGGCTGGATATGATATCCTTCCAAATATGACAACCATAATTTTGAACTTGACAATTGAGACAATCCAAACGCTGGAAGTTCCTAAAATACTAGTCAACATAAATGATACTATGATGCTTAAGAAGGATCCATCATACTTTAACAAGTAGGGCAGATTCGGCATCACGATAATAGCTAATGCCTACAAATCATACTATGTCTCCTTCACAACGGTCTTCCAATCATCCCGATGTACTTTCCTAGCTTCACAAGTATCTCCCTACAGGAAAATCCTATTTAACTTGTTCAAAGTATTAAACACTTTGAAAGGAGCCTAGTTGTTTGCTTAGAGTAGATATATGGCGACAAATTGGATCAGGGTGGAACAACCACCTAAGCTCAGATTTATACATATCAAATCAGAAAGGCAGAGGAAAATTAGTAGACATGAAACAAATGAGTACCTTCTCAACTGTTATAATGTACTTAGCATGCTTCCCCACCAGCAGCTCCCCCATCCTGCAGTCATAATGGCTCAGAACTCAAAATTATCAAAGGAGAGAAAAGAATAAATATCCTATTTTCATCCCTATAACACAGCCCTCCCAAAACCAGACTTCTGCAGTAACTTCGAACCAAGTCGATAGATAATATGGCAAATCGCCAAGTAATTTTCACTTAGATTGCGATTTTGAAGACTACAGTGAAGAGATTTTTACAAAAATCAGCATGCAACTGAATAATAATTGATACAAACAGTTGATCAAAAGAATTAAGAAGAACAAAAGACTGGAATGGCGAATTTTGACAGAGAAATCACCTGTTACAAATTGGATTCGACGAGTTTGGGGTGACTTGAATGTGAAAGACAGAAAGAGAAGAAGAGACTTCTTTTGATGTTTTCGCGATCAGTCCCTAATCTTTTGAGTGAGGAAACTAACGCACCATATTTGTGCAACTTTTGAACAGTTTTGGTCTTTTTAATTTGTTAAAAATTAATAAATATTTTTGTATTTTTATAAAATATTTAATAAATTATACTACAACTGTTGATTTGACAGAATCGTAAAATAAAAATAAAATTAACTGGAAATAGCATGAGAGTGTCGAAACTAAAATATTTTCAGTTGTCCAATATATTGCCTAATTTTTGCACTAACTTGTTTTGTTGGATTTCATATAAAGTTCAAAGATGATCATTTGATGAAAAGGAGTGAATTGAGAAAAATTGGAGTTGATTTAAAGGAAGAACAACATATAAAATTTGTTGATCATTATGTTCGTGGCCAAAAACTTGAAGGCAATTGCTGAAAGTTTGTGGCCACGAACTTGAAGAAAATGAGTTTCTACCTCACTCCACAAACCCGACAGCTGAAACACGAGTTCATGCCAACAAAGCCTGCTCATGGCCACGAACTCATGCTTCAACCAACCAAACTATAGTAAGATGAGCTATTCAAATATATCTGCTTAGATTCATCAAAAGAAACTTTCAGGAACCAGGAAACTACACAAGTCTCCTTCAATCAAGTTGCATCAGATGAATTTTTTACAACAGTTACTTAGTAAACACTACGCCTTTTGTTTCTACAAAGCAAATGCATTTGATTCACAATCAAGTTAGCCTGCATATTGGGCGATCTTCTTTTCCAGGGAATTCTTGTCAGTACTCACAACCTTGTCAACCTCCTTGCCATCTCTTATGAAAAAGAAAGATGGAACGAAACTTGAAGCCACGTCTCTCGCCTCATCAACATCAGCCTTCAAAAATGCAACTTTTGGATATTTTCCAGGTAGGTTTGTATAAAATGGAGAGATATAACGACAAGGGCCACACCATGTTGCAGTAAAGTAAAGGATAGCTAGACATGATGCTTCTGAAGCAGCATTTAACTTCGTCTCTAGTTCGTTCACAGAATGGATATCAACAATTTTTCCTGTTTACAATAAACAAGTTACTAATTTATTGCATAAATATGTAGACTTGTCCCTCTCAAATGAAAGCCACACTACTTTGAGCATAAAACACACTTTTATTCATCTTATTGTTAATGAGTAGTGAATTCGAAAAACGAAGATCATACCATCATTCAAAGCAGAAGCAGCCTGCATCATATTTTGAAAAAAGAATAACTCATTAATCTATAAACAGAGTAAACTCAATAATCCAGATCTATTCCCTAGTCATTTTTTGCCACTTGACTTAAACCATGGATTAAAATGTATAGATCAAAGAATCCCATTGTTAACTGTGTTTAGCAAATTGCGGAAACAAATGTCATACGTTTTTTTTCTCCTCCTGGATCAGTAAGGAGAGAGCCTGTGCCATGGAAGGGAGTGGATTCATCGTGAGGATATTGTCCCTCACCGCAGAGTACGCTTCATTCAATCCCATGAGAAATTCGATCAATCATCTATCCTGATCTGCTTTGTGCATACTATTCTTAGCACCACAAGAGCACGTGCTACTGCACTGACTACGCAAATTCAAGGTGCTCAATTCTTCCCATAACTTCTTCATCCTTGTGTAGTAGACAGTGATATCCAAAGCTCCTTGTGTGAGATCGTTAATTTCTTTCTGTATTTGATACATTTTTGCTCCATTAGTCTGATCATAATACTTATCCTCCAGTACCTTCCAAAGTTCCACAGAGTCATTGACATATCCCACACTGTTAAAGATTTCCTTAGTCATAGAATTCAATATCCATGTAGTTACCATATCATCGCACCTCTTCCATTGACGGAACTGAGGTGAATTTGCATCTGGTTTTCCACAACTCCCATCAATGAAACCTAATTTGTTTTTCACTGACAAAGCTTGCATAACTGCTGCCCTCCAGGATCGATATCCTGATCCATCAAAGTGAACTGGAACCAGCATCATCCCAGGGCTATCCGAGGGATCTACATGAAGAGCACTGCTCGTATCACTAGCAGTAATAGTGAGAGTATCCTCCGCACCCGTCATAGATGTAGTATTCAAATTGATTACTGAGTTTACTCAAAAATGAATCAGAAACTATGAATCGAACCAGATCCAGAAGTAATTCGTACTGAATTTCACTAAGCTCCGAGAAAATTTGATTGCCTGTATCACTCTGATACCATACTAAACTTCAGAGCCATGGTGAGAACTCAATCGAAGCCATAGCTGGCAATTGAAAGAGGAACCAACTGTAGGAGAATTGTGCTTTGAGAAAATGAGATGGAGTATACTATATATATATATACAAAGCTTGTATTCATCTAAGCTAAATCAGGAAAAATATCCTAACCGACTAACTATGATCAGTTAACTAACTAATAGCATGAGAATCCCCCAACTAAAATATTTTCAGTTGTAAAATAAATTGCCTAATTTTTTATATTTTAAAAAGTAATTATAAATGTGGAGCATACATCTATATGATGAAAAGTAGTGAATTTGGAAAGATTGGAGCTGTTTTAAAGATAGGATTTAAAGAAAGAACAAGAGAAGAAAATCGTTGTTCGTTATGTTCGTGGCCAAGAATTTGAAGGCAACTGCTGAAAGTTTGTTCCAACAGACTAGTTTTGTAGGCATGAACTTGAAGAAAACAGAATTGCTGAAGAAAATGTGTTTCTACCTCACTCCACGAACCCAACAACTGAAGCATGAATTCGTGCCAACGAATCTGCTCATGGCCACGAACTCGTGTTTCAACTAACCAAACTATAGTAAGATTATTAAGATCAGTTATTCATATATATCTGCTTAGATTCATCAAAAGAAACTTTCAGGAACTAGGAAACTAATGCACCATATTTGTGCAACTTATGAGCAGTTTTGGTCTTTTTTAATTTGTTAAAAATGAATAGTATTTAATAAATTATGCTCCAACTGTTAATTTGACGGAACAGTATAAGAATAAAGTTAACTGGAAATACCGAAACTAAAATGTTTTCAGCTGTCAAATAAATTGCCTGATTTTTTAAAAATAATTATCAATGTGGAGCATACATCTATTAGTCCAAACTAACTTGTTTTTGTTTTGTTAGATTTCATGAAGTTCAAAGATGATCAGATGATGAAAAGGAGTGAATTGAGTAAAATTGGAATTGATTTAAAGGAAGAACAACCCAAGAAATTCGTTGTTCGTTCAATTCGTGGCCAAAAATTTGAAGGCAATTACTGAAAGTTGTGCCAACCAACCATGTTTGTGGCCATTAAATTCAAGAAAACGAGTTTGTGGCCATGAGCGGGTTCGTTGGCACGAACTTGTGCTTCAACTAACCAAAGTACCAAACTATAGTAAAATCATTCATCAAAAGAAACTTTCAGGAACCAGAAAACAGCAGAAGTCTCATTGAATCAAGTTGCATCAGATGAAATTTTTACAAGAGTGTACTTAGTAAACATTGAAAACACTTCTCCACTGAAAGAAAGTTGAAAAAAAGACTGCCTTTTGTTTCAACAAAAGCAAAATGCATTTGATTCACAATCAAGTTAGTCTGCATATTGGATGATCTTCTTTTCCAGTGTATTCATATCACAAAATACCCTGTCAACCTCCTTGCCGTTTTTTATGAAAATGAAAGACGGAATACCATGAGCGTGCCATCTTAAAGCCACCCCTCTTACCTCATACATATCAACCTTCAAAAATGCAACCTTTGGATATTTTGGGAGCAGGCTTGTATAAAATGGAGACATTAAACGACATGGTCCATTGTTTAGAGACTCTTTGAAAGTACAGTAAAGGATAGCTAGACGTGATGCTTTTGAAGCAGCATTTAACTTCGTCTCTAGTTCCTTCACAGAATAGATATCAACAATTTTTCCTGTACATAATAAACAAGTTCCTCTCAAAAAGAGTGAAATATCAGTCATGACAGATTAAAAAGATTCCTAGATACACTTAAATCAATCATCAAATATCAAATGAGTAGTGAATTCGAAAAAACGAAGATCATACCATCATTCAAATCAGAAGCAGAGTCAGGATCCTGCATCATATTTTGAATAAAGAGCAATTCATTAATCTATAAACAGAGTAATAAAGGACAACTCAATAATCCAGTTCTATTCCCTAGTCATTTTTTGCCGCTTGACTTAAAAGCTTGGATTAAAATGTAAAGATCAAAGAATCCCATTGTTAACTGTGTTAAGCAAATTGCGTAAACAAATGTCATACATTTTGTTTCTCCTCCTGGATCAGTAAGGAGAAAGCCTGTGCCATGGAAGGGAGTGGATTCATCGCGAGGATATTGCCCCTCACCGCGGAGTACACTTCATTCAATCCGATGAGAAATTGGATCAAGAGTCTATCCTGTTCTGCTTTGTTTATAATATCCTTAGCACCACTAATGCACAAGCTATCGCACTGACTTGTCAGATTCAAAGTGCTCAATTCTTCCCCTAACTTCTTCATCCTTGTGTAGTAGGCAGTGATATCCAAAACTCCTTGTGTGAGATTGTTAATTTCTTTCTGTATTTCATATATTTTTTATCCATTAGCATGATCATACCTATCCTCCAGTACCTTCCAAAGTTCCGCAGAGTCATTGACATATCCCACACTGTCCGAGATTTCCTTAGTCATGGAATTCAATATCCATCTCGTTACCATATCATCGCACCTCTTCCATTGACGGATTGCATCTGGTTTTCCACAACTCCCATCAATGAAACCTAATTTGTTTTTCTCTGACAAAGCTTGCATAACTCCTATCCTCCAGGATTGATATCTTTCTCCGTCAAATTGAACTGGAACCAGCACCGTCCCAGGGCTATCCGAGGGATGTATATAGAGAGCAATGCCTATAACACTAGCAGTAGTAGTGAGAGTATCTTCCGCACCCGCCATAGATGTAATATTCGAATTGGTTATGAAGTTTACTCAAAAATGAATCAAAAACTACGAATCGAACCAGATCCACAAGTAATTTCACTAATCTCCAAGAAAATTCGATTGCATGATACTATACTAAACTTCAGAGCCATGGTGAGAACTCAATCGAAGCCATAGCTAGCAATTGAAAGAGGAACTAACTGAAGGAGAATACTGCTGTGAGAAAATGAGAAGGAATATATACATAGCTTCTATGCAGCTAAGCCAAATCAGGAAAAATATCCTAACTGACTAACTGCTATCCTAACCGACTAACTATAATCAGTTAACTAACTAATAGCATGAGAGTCCGGCAATTAAAATATTTTCAGATGTAAAATAAGTTGCCTAATTTTTTTATTTATAAGATCAGCTATTCATATATATCTGCTTAGATTCATCAAAAGAAACTACAGAAATCTCCTTGAATCAAGTTGCAACAGATATTTTTACAACAGTCTAATTAGTAAACCTTGAAAACACTTCTCCACTGAAAGAAAGTTAAAATAAATAAATATGCCTTTTATTTCAACAAAGCAAAGGCATTTAATTCACAACACAGCAGGACTATTTGCAAAGTTAGCCTGCATACTGGGCGATCTTCTTTTCCAGTGAATTCTTGTCAGCACCTACAACCTTGTCGACCTCCTTGCCGTTTTTTATGAAAAAGAAAGCTGGAACACTACTGACGTTCCATCTCGAAGCCACATCTCTTGCCTCATCAATATCAGCCTTCAAAAATGCAACTTTTGGATATTTTTCGGGCAGGCTTGTATAAAATGGATAAATAACACGACATGGTCCACACCATGTTGCAGTGAAGTAAAGGATAGCTAGACGTGATGCTTTCGAAACAGCATTTAACTTCGTCTCTAGTTCGCTCACAGAATGGATACCAACAATTTTTCCTGTATATAATAAAATAGTTTAATTTATTGCATAAATATGTAGACTTGTCCCTCTCAAATGAAAGCCGCACTACTACTTTGCAGCATAAAACATACTTCTATTCATCATGGTGTTAATCAAAACCCAAATGACAGATAGCACAAGGAAAATGAGAATAAAACAAGTTTTCTTGAAGAAATCAACATAACAAAGTTCTGGAAAGCAAAGATTACATGCCCTGTAGCTTCAAAATATAACCAAATACTCGAGAGCTTTACCAAAACATCATCTCACAGCCACTAGCAGCCTCCCCCTCATTTTTCACTTCTCACAGCATAATATACCATCATATAACACACCCACACCGGCATCTCCACACCCCACCCCCAAATGGTCAACAGCTATTTGCACTTCCTCCCATGACAATGAGAACTGCCAACCTCGTAATACTGATATGATAAGCTATCAGGCAATTACCAGAAGGTACCTAATAAAACCTAGAAAACCAGCTACACCATCACACCAAGCAATTGGGTGCATGTAGCACAAATATCTACATCAATATCTGCACATCATCTATATTTCTGTAGCAGCGTCTAAGGCTTTAAGCTATCAATTTTTATTATACTTTCAGGTGGTCATTAACCAGTTCACTGGATAAAATATGATAGTTTTTACAAATTACAGCTTATTATAGATAACAGCAGACTAGCTCAAGGAAGAAGGACGACTATGGCGGCGATGCTAGGTATTTTTCATCAGTTGAGGATTGTACATATCAGTTTTGAATTTCTTATCACTTCAGCTTACATTGAACGTATAGCCGTAGGTCAAACAAAACCTGGATAATCGCAGGAACATACTGATGGATATGTTAATTATGATAAACTATCTACTGGCAAAAGAATGATGCCATATTTCCAAAGTCAATATTATAATATCAAATGCTGGGCACTACAATAACATAAGGACTACTGTCAAGAATGAACTATCAGTCACGACAGATAAAAAAGAATCCTAGATACACTTAATTCAACCATCAAATGTCAAATCATAAATGAGTAGTGAATTCGAAAAATGAAGATCATACCATAATTTAAATCAGAAGCAGAGTCAGGATCCTGCATCATATTTTTGAAAAAAACATAACTCATTATAAGAAGAAATGAATCTATAAACAGAGTAATAAAGGGGCTGCAGAATGGGAAGAGTCAAAATTTAAATAGCAGGCCAACTCAATAATCCAGATTTATTCCCTAGTCGTCTTTTGCCACTTGTAAAGATCAAAGAATACCATTGTTAACCGTGTTTAGCAAATTACGTAAACAAATGTCATACTTTTTGTCAATAATATTACTCCCCACCCCCCACCCCTTCGCCATGCCCTACCACAAAGAAAAGAGAGATGAGGTAACGGGTCAAAATAGGAAAATGGATCCAACTGGATGCTAGCTGAAACTAGGTAGGAGGATATAACACAGGCTGCACAAGACAAACAGAAAAATAAAATGCAAATGAACAAAGTTGAAGACAACAGACAGAAGTTAATTGAGCTCTTTATTTGCCAAGTCTACACCTTTAGAGTGGGGGACTAAGCAGGGAAGTCGGAGCTCGGAAATGAGCAGTTAATAACCAATCAAATGATGTCTTAACAACACGGATGTCAGCTTTAGGTACAAACTAAATAATGAACTGATGCCAATGGCTGAAACTCATGGAAGATCACAAACAGTGAACTTCTTACATCCGGAAATCACACCGTGTGACAGCAGTTTCACAAAAGTATACCCAAGAAAACTTACAGAAGCTTCATGTTCAGATTGCTGTTCTTTCTTTTTACTCTTTTCATTAGCTGCCTGCAGTGCAAATTGATGTCAAGAATAATGAAAAGCAGCCAGTTAGTGACTAAATACTTTCAAAACACTTTAAAACACCTTTGGTTCAGCCTGACGCCGCTGACTGTCACGCTCAATTTTTCTCAACTTCTTCTCTTCTCGCAGCCGTTGATACTTTCGGCAGTGCTCTTCAATTTTGTGAGCATTAGGTTCAACCTGCCATATTTCCAGGCCAAAGAACTCATTTTAAAGTTTGAAGACATCTTTTCCTTCCCTTACTCTTAAGTGAAGTAAAAACAACGAAATCGAACTACAAGTAGTAGAAAATTTTGTGAACCATTCAGATGGTTCGGGTACATCAGGGAGAAGGCGTAATGGACAAGGAGAAATTTGAATATTTGACCTTTTTAAGTATCTCGGCAATCTCCTCATCAAAATCTATCATGGATGCCACACGAAGATCGCTAGCTGCCTCTTTCCATAAGCCCAACATTGCTCGAGCCATACCCCTCACTTTGTATCCTTTTGCTGAGTCAGGGTTGACCTTTAATGAAATGATGCAGGTGTCATTAGACTTAGGACTCAAAAATACAGTCACAAACATAAATAAACCTAAAATTTCTTTCTAGCTTATGTAAGCATGGCTGGAAATAACTTCTGAAATACCTTTAAAGCAGCATCAGCATCGCAGATCGCGGCATTGGGTTTTTTCAGCTTAATGAAGACATTAGCTGCATAGACATTGGTGTTTGTCAAAAGACCACATGAAGGACATGATACAAAGCCAAAATAACAAACATTAAGATGGTAAATAGGCCAAATACAAACCTCTTGTTGCGTATAATATTGCAGAAGTTGGATTCAACAAAATAGCTTCAGTTAAATGACTTATGGCTTCATCAAGCTTGCCTGCCAGAAATGTACAGTTCTAGTAAGGTGTAACTTCCCTAATCAATATTGTAAAAAGGAATCTTCATTACACACTTAGGTAAAGATTAGCTTGCCTTCAGATATTGCATCCAGTGCTTTCGCTTTTGAAATTTGAGCAGCATCTCGATTTTCATCTGTTACTTCACTTATAAAATCTCCCATCTACAATTAGACAACAAAGAAAAACTCATTAAAAACAAAAGAACGCCAAAGTTACATCCACCTAACCCCTTCATGACATACCTGTTGTGGAGGATCATTGTCAGGTTCCACAATATCAGTGTTATCCAACTCGACATCAGATTCTATAATGTCTTCATCCAGTTCATCATGATGCTCCTCTCCACCTTGTTCCTGCAAACTCATTCCTTGGTAAACAATATTTCCCCGTTTCACACCGAATGTCACGCTTTGTAAATCTTTAATTTGGCTCAGGCGAAAACGATCACCATTTCTCAAAATACCAAATATCATGAAGTATAATGGACCCTAGCAATTTCCTTCTTACAAAATAAAAACTAATCTCCACCCCCACATTGATCAACTAATCATAAAATTCATTTGTACACATTAATAATTAAACTAAATCACAATTTTTAACTATTTGGCAATATCAAAATTAGGTTTGTTTTTTCTGTTCAAAGCAGAAAACAGTGACAAAACATTCAGCAATCACTAAAATGAAAAATTGCAGAAAGGGCGAATTGCTAGCGGAAGCTTACAGATTTAACCGACGGAGGAACTTGAGCACCCAAGCTGTAATCAATTCATTCAACAACAAAAAACAATTAATCAATTTGTTGTTTCGATCAAGGAAAACCTAAATGGTTATGAAAAAAATAATGAGTACCTTTCGAGAAAGCTCTTGAAAAAGGTTAGGGAAGGATTCTGTAAAATTGAAGGATTCTCTTTGCAAAGCTCCACAAAATGCTTTAGGTCTTCAAGCTTCTCAGTATCCATCATCGTCCTCGCCACTCCACTCTCTTTCTCTCTGTGTCTTAGTTTTAGTCAATTTTCACTACTTTTTCCGCAGGATACCAGGGTTTTTCTTCTCTTTTTTTCTTCATGGTCAAAAAGTACATTAACTATTCTTTTCTACCTTTAATTTAATTACCACCTAGTACTTATTTATCGAAATATATATATGAAATTTAAAAGTTAGCTGAAAACACAACTCTATGAACGAATTAAAATTTATCAAGCCTCCTGAATAAAGCAAGCTGAAATTCATGCAATATTTGAAAACCACAAAAAAATTATATGGTACACGACAACAACAATAATAACATACTCGTGAAACCCCCTAAGTGAGATATGAACTCTAGAGATAATAAAATGTACACAATTTATTAAAAAAGTTATTTTTGAAAAACTCTCACATATTATCAGCTAAAAGGAGATATTGTAGAAATTTTATTTTGTATGCGCACAAATTGTTTGAGAATTGTCTTTATTTGACTAAAGGAGTTCTTGTGACCTGAAAATTCAAGATCTTGGGAATACAAATTCGTCATCAAATATAGGACAAATTTCTCATTTGTCCTAATACAACGTTATCATCATGTCCCTTTATGCCAAAAAAAGATAACTCGAATCCATCTGTATTTTGTCATGGCTTTGAAATTCATCCCTATGTGGTACAAAACGGTGTGAATTCACAAGAACTGTCTTTCCACACTTGTACACAAAGGGGCTAACGGAAGAATAAAAAACATAACTTTGAAGAAAAATAATGCTTCTTTACATTGGCAAAAATGAAAAACCTACAAAAAGCTTGTAGTAATTTCATCAGAGAAAATGCTCTGATAATGCTTACAAGGAAAAACAACCTAGAGTAATTGTATCTAAGAAAAAACTTTCAAGTATTGAGGTCAAAACAAACGCGATTTAATAGTTCAAAATAATACTTCTAGTACACTCTTTCATTTTGTGTCTACATTATTTTGCCGCCTTTGGCAATGCATCGTCTACTTGACCAAATTGATTATGTGGGGAGGACAAGAGCCTGAAGAATTCATAGAGAGGCTTCTACTTCCAAGTTCAGGAGTGCTACATTCTGGGGATTGCTTGCTGTTGGGAGGATAAGGTGATGCACTTATTACCCTGGATTTTCAAGAACACGATAAGCTTAGAGGGGAAACCAGACTAACAAATCAACTACTTGAATAAATGAAAACAAACCCCTAATTACCTTTCCTTGCGCTTCTCCAAGAATCGAGCCAATGATGCCTTGCGTGCCTGAGGCACAGCTGCAAATGAGAAATGTCGAAATTATTATACTGACATAATGTACGAGTGAAAAAATTGGTCAATGATCTTTGTGATTAGCAATTCAGTTAGGAAAGCACGAGAATATACCTGATGGAACGAGGGAGGCAGGAAAAGATCCTATGGAACTGGCAACTTTGGAAGGCTTGGCTTTAAGAGAAGGAGATGGAAGAACTCCCATTGATTTGATAATAGTTACTCCATTTGTATTACTATATGCTCTGGCAGATTGCGAGCCACCATGGGATGTTACAGAAATGGGGCTGGCAAGTGTAGGTGTTGTATTACGGCACTGATTCACAACAAAAGAGTCGATGGCCGAGGACTTAGGTATAGGCGCATGAACTGGAGATAGAGTAGATGTTGCATTTGGGGTAACAGGTGGTGCATTTCCAGCAAGCAACATAATAGCTTGAGCCTAATCCAAAAGCAGAGAAATAATTGCTAAGATAGTCTACATAAGATAGATTGATGAGACCAACGAGAACCTAAAGGTCTAGAGCATTTACCTTCTCTGGTGAAACATTGTCATAAACACAGACAGAACCACCATAAAAGATGGTCAACTGGGCAGGACCTGGGGGAGTCTTGGGAGCACCCCTGCCAATAACGATCCACAACAAACTCAGTGTCTCCCTACAGTACAAGTTTTCTCAATAGACATTTTATATCAATGTTAGCTAACATACCTTAAATCAGTGGTGCCCACAACAGCGCTGCTAGAGGGAATAGCTGAAATGGGGCTAGCAACCAGAGCTCCCGCACCAGGGAGTTGATTTACAGTAGTTATCAGATTCTGTCCAACAGGAGAAATAAAAGACTTATGACCAGGCATATTCATAGATACAGAAATCTGATTAGTTGGGCTCGCAAGTGGGAGCACTCTGACTCCGTGAGATCGATGCACAGAGTGTGCATCATAGTGAAGAGGAGAGAAAGTTGTCGTTGTGTAGTGCGTTCCACCTTGTCTTTCAAGCATCATATTTTTCTGCCATTTAGATGAACAACTAATGAAAAGCAAGCAAATTGGGAAGGTACTCATACAAGATCTCTGGTATGATAAAAGTAAAAAGGTCACGAAGATCCATAACAAACCTGTATGACATCAGAGTATGTCCGATGGCTCGAATCAACAGCTTCAGTTGTGGTTATAGTCACCAATCCAGTTGATGCAAGAGAATCAAAACCAATTTTCGGTTTATCCTCTGGAGCACTCTTGAAAGAGAGGTACTGAGGATGAGCAGAGACGTTGTTCGAGAATGACCACTGCATCGCTGAACTTCTTAAAGGTGCTGCAAAATCACAAGACAAGAGAAGAAGAAGATACCATCTTAGTTGCATCCAACATTATATTTACTTCCAAGCTTCTGATGTATAAGAAATACCTAATTCAACTTTTCAACTCCACGAATACACGAATGCAATTAACTACTTACCTAATTAATAAACAACTCTTCGGTAAAAAAATTGCTGAAGTATACATTCAGAAAAGAAAGACAAAACGCCGACCCACGAATCTATATATTGTCATTACACTCTATGCTTTTACCAAGACCTTCTTTTTCCCTTAAAATAAGACAATATGATCAAATAAATAATTCAAAAGTGCTTCACCAGTGCAGCTGAAAAAGGGGGTGAACATGTTCTTGCCTTCAAGGTATTTAAATACAGGCTGCTAAGCTTCTCATGTGCTATATAATAGTATACAATATTGTATTTACCAATGCAAGTAGAAGTAAAGAACATGGAAAACCATACCAGTTGGGATTTCTTTAATAATACTACCTTATTCTAATGGGAGAGGAAAAGTAATTTATTCATGTTCTTGGTACTATCCCACCATAATTTAATCATGAAAGAAGATGACTTGTGGGGTTTCACAACTCATCTAAATTAAAAAATTTATTCTTCATAAAAAAAACTAATCCAGCTCACACAATGCATTCAAAAAGGTGCATGGACTACGCTAAACAAATCACAGCCTACCACAAAGGTTCCATCTTATTAAAAAAATTCAAACCTTACATAAATTGTTCCCTTTTTTTTTTAATTTCCCCATTTGAAGTATTCCCACTAAACGTGGACCACACTACCTTTGCTCTCTGCACTAAAACACACTCTACCTATCGGTTGTTCTTTTTTTTAACTAAATTATCACCATCTACGAATTAAAAATGTTGATAGTTAAGATATGAAACTCGCGAAAAAAATGATAGTTCAGGTGTCAACCTACAATAAAGCGATATAAAAAAGTCTACTTTGATGGAAAAAAAAAAAATACCCTTTCTCTGTTTGGGGTTTCAGAAAACAGGTTAAATTTCGAGAACCGAAACTAAAATCTCGAATTTTCTCAGTTAGATTGAGACCCAATTCGATTCTTGAACACCTATATGAGTTTCAATACTATTTAGCTGATTTACAGAAGAAATATTCCATAGAAACATGTACTAACTGGAAAAACATGAAGTTATAAAAAACAATATGGTTACCTGGATCTATAGGTTCTTCAAGAACTTCTTGCTTCACAGCCAACCCCATGAAATCTCTCTCCATTATTCTTCAGTTTGAACTTGAGGAATTTGAGAAGATTGTTAATAGCTCTGTTTTTTTTTCCTCTCTCTCTCTGCTTCAAAAACCTGTTGTTTGTTTATTGTGAAAGGAGAAATGTGAGGGAAATAGAATAAGAAGGTTTTAAATGAAGTCACACCTTTTGTTTTTTTATTTATCAGATAACATCACTGCCGTTGATTCCTTCGAGATTACCCTCACTTTATTTTCCCCTCACTTTTAACCGCTAATCTTCCCGTGCTAAATGTTGATTACTCCAAAAGAGATAAATTCAAATATTCAGTTAAGATTAGGACGAAAGGTTAGTAGATATTATTAGATAATATCGACGTCTTATCTTATTATTTGTTTATGTTAATAATTGTAGTATTATTTTTATGATTTGAAATCTTTGATTTCTATTGTTATATATGTGTTTATGTTTTGTAGTTCGACTACTGTTATGGTTATTATTATCTTTATTCCATATCGATTGATATTTTTTATTTTACATGATGCTTAAAAGATTATAAATAAAATAATTAATTTTATTAGCATCAAGACAATTCGTGAAAAATAGGTTTAATAGCATATGACAAAATAATTAATGATTTCTTTTTTTAAAAAAATGGAACTTTTAAATTTGTTTAAGCTTCCAACTAGAATAATTATAGAGGTAAACTAAGAATAATTTAATTATTTTTATCTTAATTTAGCAATCGTTTGGTAGAGTGTATTAGCAAAAACAATGTTTACATTAGTTATACACTCTATTGTGATGCAAGAAATTTAATACATGCATTATTATGATTAAGGACCCAATTACCCTCAAAAGCACTTTTACATCTTTTCCACCATAATTGTGAAATATACTTTTATAAATAAATTTTTTTATACAATGCATATTATTTTTTATTCACCAAACCAAACAATGCATAAGAAATATTCTATGCATAATTAATGTAAGTATATAACTAATACAAGTATTACTAATATACTCTATTGAGCATTATTTTTATATGTTTTACCAAACGACGTTAAGTGGACAAATAATTTAGGACATCTATTTTTAATAAAATGATTAACTATGTAAGACACAGAAAATATCTACTCATTGTTTTTGTTCCTATTATTCTATTAGTTTTTGTAGTTCTATTATTTTATAGGGATAAGGGTCTGAAAAATATCTCAACTTTGATCGGATTTATTGTTGCGATACTAAACTTTTATGAGGACCTATTACCTCCCTAGACTATTTAATACCGTATTTTTTACCCCCTAAACTATTTAATAGTGTATTTTAAAGGTATATATGTGCCCACGTGAACACATTACTATTTATAATTTTGCATTATTTTTTATGTCCACGTGGGCAAATATATGTGTTAAAATACGGTATTAAATAGTCTAGAGAGGTAATAGGTTCTCATGAAAATTTAGTATCGCAATAGCAAATTCGACCAAAATTAGGATATTTTTCAGATCATTATCCCTATTTTATTTTTGAATTACTTTTGTCTATTTTTTTCTTAAAATAATGGTCTAATGAAAACAGATTTCTGCTTCTTAAACAAAAATAAGATGCCCTATTTTATTACTGTTTCTTTTATATCAATTTATGTGACACATTTCATTTTTCAACAGTCAAGTAGTTTAAATTTGATCAAGAATTTACGCATAATTTTTTTAATTTCTTAAATAAAATTTATATATTTATAAATTACGCAAAAAGTACCATATAAACCACAATAATTAATAATATAAAATATATAAAAAATTAATATTCAAAAATAATTTATTTGAATCTTAAAATTTTAAATGTGTCACATGAATTGAAACGTAAAAAATACAGTAATATTTACTTTGAGAAGTAACCTTAACCCTTCTGTCATTAAAATCACGTTGTCCAATGGCAGCACGAGAGAGAGTCCTACAACGACACGTATCAAAACACGTGAAGTATTCATGTAAACGTACCATTTATAATCATTAATAATTAATTAATGTTTACATCTTTGAGCAGCGTGGATCGTACAGTTTCTCGGTAACAGCTGTCTCTCGCTACAAAACACCAACGCACCACGTGGCACCATCCTATACGGCCTTCTTCTTAAAATTATTATTATAATTTATTTTTTCAACCAAAAAAAAAGAAGGGCTTCCTTGAATGATCGCATTTATTTTTTTTATTTTGGTTGTTGAATATTTCAATCCATTAAAAAAAATAAAAATAGGCAATGTCATTGAATACTATCATCAATAAGTTTATTTAATTATAATATTATTAAAAGGGAAAAAGAAAGGAAGTAAGGAATCTTGAAAATTTTGAATTCAAACGAGATCCATGAATTTTGAATTCATCGAAGCACATGAAAATGGACAATATTTTTATTTAATATAATATAATAAAAGTATTAAAATAATAAGATAATACAAAAGGAGAAATCATCATATATTTTAAGAATAAATTCACATGACAACGTGACCACTAACTAACAGAAAAATATTTTAGATATCATACACGCCACCCATGACTTAATTTTGCTTTAAACTCATTCATGCTAAGAAGATATTAGAAGATTCGATTTTTATAACAATTTAGAAATACATATTATATTAGTAAATAATATAAATAAAAGAAATGATAAGTCATTATATTAAATTAAAATAAAAAAGATAAGTCTTAACCCCATATAATATTAACGAATAATTTAAGAATATGACTTGCCGGATGTGCTGAATCTGTTCTAAAATAGAAAGAGCTTTATATAAATCGGAAATTATTATTTTGAGTTTTTGACAAATCACGGTTGCACTTATTATTGCGTATTATATTGTATTGTATTATTTATTATTATTATACGATGATAAAATTTAATTTTATATAGTGAATAATTTGATATGATTATATCATTATCTTTACTTATTAATTAATAAGTTTATTTCATTATTTATTTACCTTTTTATAATTTTTGCAGTAAGCACATTAAAAAAAATGATGTTATTATAAGGTAAGTGATTATTCATAAGCCTAGACTAGACGTAGCATCTATTAAAACGATATTGATTTCCAGTGGTTCAATTTATTAAAATTATAAACATTCATGTAAAGAGTTTAATAATTTTCATTAGACTTTATGACTATAAAAACTATATGAAATGTCTTCCATTTTTTTTAATGCATAAAATTATCTTATTATAATCAGATTAGTTTTCGTCAACAATATTTTAATCAGATACAAACCAACTAATGGAATTTCCTATCTATCTATTCTCAATAATGGGACATACTTTAATAATAAATTGATTCTCATAGCAATATTAGCTTCTTATTCTTTTTATTTTAATGAAAAAAATCATGGCAATATTAGTTAAGATGCTTTAGGTGGCGACACAATTATCTGAGGATTGAAACTTTTTAACTTTGGGAAGCAACAATCAATTATGTCTTTTTTATTGTTAATTTTTTTAAAGTTTTTTTTTTTTTTTGTGTAAAATAAAAATCCTCTTTTAAAAAAAATTACAATACTAAAAAGAAAAAATTGTATATAATAGCAAACTATTAATTCAAATTAAATGTTATAACTATAGTTTGCTTTATTTCCAATTCGCAGCTACTGTTTCATATAATTTGCTATAGCAATTTCTCCGAGCGATATTTTCTACTCAATTGAATTACCTGTTCCTTAAAGGACAAGAAAATGGCTCTGCTTCTTCGGCTGTTGTTACTATGTTATGTTAGCCGTATATAAATAAAAAAGAAAATTTTACTATGGCGGTCTGCTTCAGGCATATAGTTGTATATAAAAAAGAAATTTTATTTTTTTTCATGAATTTTCATATACATATATTGATTCAACTAATACAAATTTTTATTTATATACATATACAACTGAAAAGCACAATAAAAAAAAAATACTAATACAAATTACAACGAGAGAGAGAAAAATTTGATATACAAACATTTTATTTCGATTCAATTATATGCAAATTCAAATTTATGCAGATATACAAACACATAAAATTGAATTGAGAGGCTGCCAACGATTTATACAAACGAGAGACTGCAAACGATTTTATACAAATCTGATGCCCCCAACGATTTATACAATTTGATGCTCCATAACAATATAAAGTTTGCTATGGAGCGCAATTATGCAAACTATAACTATAGCGTACAAATATGATTTTTATGTTTGATAAATGTGAAATAAGGCTTTATAGCTATAGTTTTGATAATTACGCTTTATTGGGATAGTTACGTTTGCTATGGAGATTGCGGTTTGTATATTTCACTTGCAAATATACAAACAAGGTAAGTATATACAAGTTGTTTATAAACATTTAGAAATTTTAATCTACGTCTTCATCGTAATTCCTCATATATTTCTTCCGTTAATTTATTTGTCCTACTTTATTTTTTAGTCTGCCAGAAAAAAATGATTGCTTTTTTTGGTTAATTTTTTATTTTAACTTATCATATAACATATTTAAGTCCATAAAATTAGAGAATATTATAGTATATATGATATGTTTTCTTATTTAAATTCACAAAATTCAAAAGACTTTTTACTTTTTATGTTCTATGTCAAGCTAAAACAAGACAAACAAATCGCCATCATAATTTTTTATTGCAAACTACTTATATTGCATTGAATGCATGTGAAAGGTAGTTTAATACGTTGCTACTGTGTGATGGGCCCGCACTCACAGATCCCACCATTTGTGGGCCTAAATTTGAGCCCATACGTCATTTCCTGCGTAAAGTGTTTACTGTTTAGGCCCCTAATTATCCTAATTTTTTAATTATTCCGTACTTTTAAATTTAATAACTACTCTATTTATTAAAAAAATTATATGAAGAGTTCCACTTTTCAACAGCCGCACATGGAAGTGTAATTTATTTTTTTATGTCGAAATTAATTTTATAAATTAGTATTGATATATCTACATTGTTGATGTTTTTTTTTTTGGTTGAAATATAGCATGTCCTTAAAGTTGTACAAAAAACTATGAATTAAATAATATGTGTATTTGAATAATAAGGAAATCAAAATTTTAGTTACATGAAAGAGGAAACTGAAGAGAAACAAATATAATTTTGTTATGAAATAAGAATACAAAGACAACAAAAGATGTTGTTAAGAAGTTAGGAATATAGATTTTATTTCTCTGAATTAATTCAGCCTTTTAATTTACAAAGAAAACAAGTTTCTACAAGATGTTTGTTTGAGTTTCTTGTAAGTTGTAAGTGGTCATTTTAATTATAAATTCGAGAAAGTTATTGCAAGAATTTTCAAAAATTACTTGTAAGTTGTCTGCTTGAGTTACTTGCGTCTTATTGATGATTAGACGTATAAAATGCTTTTATGAAAATTGTCTACTCGACTACTTATCGTTTGCAATGATAAAAATATTTAAATAAGCATTCATGATACAATACGTATTTATAATAAATTTTGATTTTGATACAATATAACCTTTTCTCCTCGAAACACACGCCCTTTTAACAATTTGTATTCATTTGCTTTTCCAGAAACAAAAAGTGTACAAAATAATTAAAAAATGCCTTACCAACGGGGTCCAAAACTCTGAAGGGCACCCAAAACTATGGGCTTTTGTTACAGTAGGAATTAATAAATTAATTGTTGAAAAATATGAATGAATTAATTAATTATATAACACCTACCCAAAACAACTCCACTTCCTCTATATTTTATCAACTCAATACACGTAGTAACTAGTAATCAATAGGTGAAATATTAATAAAGAAATTAGTTAGTGCTTCCTCCCACTCTTCTTTTTATTAGTTCCTTATTGATTTGGCACTTTGAATATTTATTTAGAAAATTTATTTTACTAAAATACTTTTAAATCCAAGCTTGACTAGTACAGTACAGTACAGTGTTTTATATAATTATTTAATGATAAAATATTAAAAATATAAATATCTTTTAATTTATTTTAATGGACAAATAAAAGAAAAGGATTTTGCTATAGGATAGAGACGAGTACAAAGGAATTGGGCATTTTATCTTGTGTTCAAAGGTGGTTTGGTTGATGGTTAGAGTTATGATGGTATATTTTAATAATATAATATACAAATTAATTATTCAAACATTAATTATGTACGGCTTAGTAATACAAAATTTAGTCAATCATAGTTTAGTTATTATATATTTACCCGACATAAAGTAATCTATAAATTTTCTCATAACTCATACATGTATGCTAAGCTGTAAATTGATAACGAAATAAGTATATAACTAAAATATCTCAAAACATGGTACTATATGTTGGTCTTTTCTACACAAATAATTTACTCCTGATTATTAATCAAATACCCCTCATCGAGTAAATTTTTCTTAAGAATTAACAAGTGCTCGATTACTATAAATATTTGGTTAAAGTAAATGCCTTTGGTATTTTACTAATCAAAGAGTGAAATGTTTAGTAACTACATGAATTGTTGTTTGGAGAATACATATATATACATATACATTACTAGTATAATTTTATCATACTAGTTATCTTTTACTTAATAAATCAGACAAATCATATATTTTTATCTTACATCTTAACCGTCTTTGTTGAAGTTGAAAAGAGAAACAAATTTTGTACAAGGCAATTCTATGTATATATCTTTCTTAGTTGCTATTGAATTGGGCCTTTTTAGTACATGGAGCCCGTAATTGTATTGATCAGTAGAATGGCCCATATCTTCTCCTATACTTAAAAGTTGGGAAAATTATATGATATAGCAAACTATTAATTCAAATTAAATGTTATAGTCATAGTTTATTTTAATTGTAATTCCCAGCAAACATCCCATTTTTTTGTCATTTGATTTGATATACAATTAGCCATTTTCGGTATACATTTAGCCATTTTATACATTTCGTTATAAAATGTGTTTGTGTTTGTATAAAGCGAGAGAAAAGTGTATATACAAATACATATATTTTCATCCTATACACTTATAATTATACAAATATAGATCTTATTATACAAATTACAATGTATAAATGAACTTATACAAAATTGAACAATTTGTACAAAATTGGATTTTTGTAGCGAATTATACAAATCAAAAGCTCCATAGCAAACATAAATTTGTTATGGAGCGCAATTATGCAAACTATAACTATAACATATAAATATGATTTTTATGTTTGCTATATCTGAAAGTTGCTCTTAAAAGTTTGATGATATACAGAATATATACTGACGTATAAGGGAATATATATATCACTCTTCACTTAAAGCAACAACACTTTTTCGGATTTCAATTTTTATATCTCAAAGCTTCAGCTCAACAATGGTGAATTTCAAGATATTCTTTTAATTTTAGTGATTTTAGTTGGCTTCCTATGATATTTCAGTGATGCTAGTGTTAATGGTGGTTGATGTGGCTGTACTACTACATAATACTGGAGGAATAAATATGTCGTCTTCTTTTTTTTGTACTTTGCCACTGTGTAAGAAAGAAACGTGACTAGAATGAATTTTATATATATATATATATATCAAATTTACATTGCAACAATTCATCTTTCTCAAAAGTTATCAAATGTGGCAACGGATTAAACTCCTTCACTGGAAAAACTCATTAAACGATAAATCAGGCCGCCGTAGACTCTTCAAACGATAAATTCTTGACGAGGTTTCACATGAAAACTTGTCGTGAAAGAGGTAAACGTGTTTGAGATTAGAACAAAAAACAAATTTGAAATCAAACTGAGAATATTGTGGTGTAAACTTACATGACGAAGGATGACACTAGGGTGGTGCGGAGTGGGGGTGGTTCGGGTTTAGCTTAACCCGGAAATTTTTTAATCTGCCCCGCTCCGCATAACAACTTTTTTTTGGGAAAATTGTATATAATAGCAAACTATTAATTCAAATTAAATGCTATAATCATAGTTTGATTTAATTGCACCCCATAGCAAACTGTTGCTATTTCGCCTCTCTCCTGGTGAATCTCGCTCGCCACTCTCGTTCTCTCCCTCGCCTCTCTCGCTTTTATACAAACGCAAATGTATAAAATGTGTTTGTGTTTGTATAAAGCGAGAGAAAATTGTATATATACATATATTTTCGTTCCCTTCTCTCCCCTCTCCCAGATCTCGCTCGCCACTCTCCCTGATCTCGCTCGCTCACTCGCCTCTCTCACTTTATACAAAAACGCAAATGTATAAAATGCGTTTGTGTTTGTATAAAGCGAGAGAAAATTGTATATATA
>JAJOOF010008402.1:0-19799 GCA_029582545.1 Solanum lignicaule | reverse complement strand
TGAAGCAAATGTCAATTGGAAAATACGGGCAAACCTTTGGGTGAAGTCATACATTGTGTTTCATCTTTGTGAGTGTGAGTGTTGCATTTTATTCTGGATCTTGAACTTGTTGAACCATTATGTGTCAATGTGGAATCACTCCTTGTGTGAGGGCATTTGATCACTTTTGTTGAGCTTGAACTTACCTTTGAAGCAAGTATTGTGAGCTTGAGAATTTTTGATAATTTTGAGTCACAACTTGAGTGTTTGAGTACATAATTGATCTGTGCATGAGTAAGTTGATTCTTATTGTGTGCATTCCTGATTGAGTCTTGTGTAGCACTATTTGAGACATCCTTTTTGAACTACTAAACTTGAGTTTTACTTGAGAACAAGCAATCGTTTAAGTTGGAGGTGTTGATGAGTCCACGAATTTGACTTATTTAGGGCTTTATTTTAATAGATTTCATGTCCTCAAATGCATATTTTGTCTCCATAACTGATGTAAATCATTGAATTTCAGATACTTAGACTTAGGGACAAAGCATGGACACTAGAGAGCAAAAAGGAACAAGGTAGCTGAAAGAACTAAGAAATGAAGGCCTGAGGATCGCCTAACCCATTAGGCGAGTCACCGAAGGGCCTTTGTATCGCCTAATGTTCCAGTTTGCAAAACCCTGAAAGAGAAAATCAAGTAGGCGATGGAGAGGAGCAGTCGGCGTGTCGCCAAATAGTTTTGCAAAGCTGTGCTATATCGCCCAATGATACAGAACGTGAATATGCTGAAGACAAGAGCAAAATGGCGAGGGAATATACAAAAGGGTGGATCGCCGAGTGGACCAGCGATCCCGACTAACTGCGCAGAGGGATCCTTCACAGAATACTTTTTGACATATATAAATACTCGTTTTAAATATTTAGCTTAGAATGGGAGACTGATGCTATTTTAGATTACCAAACATTATTTTTAGTTTTTGGAGACATTGTTCCTTAGCTTTGAGGATTTGAAGATTTCCAATTCCAAGAAATTGGAAGTGGTATTGAATATTCTTCATCTTTGGCGTGTGTAAAGACATTTTCACTCATACCCGCTTGATGGAAACATTTTACGGTATCGAATTTTATCTCTTAACTATGTCTAACTAAAACCCCAATTCTTGGGGTGTGATTATGTGAATATGGGTTGAATTTACTGATGGGTATTGCTAATTAATAGTTTATTTGCTGTTTAAAGTTGATTTCATTCAGTAGTGGTAGTTGAATTTAATGGGTTGTAGTTGCAAATATAATCGTAAATTCATGTTTTTGGCTTGCTCTAGAGGGAGATTTTAAAACCAAAACTACTGAAACGATAGTCTGTGGTTATTGGGTTGTCGTGGGTTCAGCTCGGAAGAGTGAATCCAAAACCCTCTCCCACACAGTCTGCTCGAGAGAGTGAATGGATTAAAGCGAAGGTTGTGCTTAATTGCTGCTTATCAGTGTTCGAGAGAAACAAATTTGATTCAGGGTAAATTGTTCGAGAGAAAATTTATCCCCACTAAAGTCTAGCTTAATTATTAATTTACAGCAATTTCCTATTAATTAAAATTACCCGGCTGTTTACCTTAACCCATATTCCTATCAAATCCCAATAATCCCGTCTCCATATTTGTATTTTAGTGTTTAGTTGTCGTTTTAGTTGAATTTTGATTACAAAACCCCCCATTCGATAATTGACACTTGTGTCCCCCTATTTTAATATGGTTTTCTTCGTATATGTCTTTAGCTATAATTGACTAGAGCAAATTTCTTGTTTTTCCACAGATTCTCGACTACAAATTGCTCTCTTCGGACTCGACCCCGACTCACTAGTTGAGTTATGTTACTATTGAACGATTGTGGACGCTTAGTATTGGATGAAGCGTCCGGATCATCAATCAAAATGCCGCCGCCTCTTGTATGTATTTGAATGTGGCTGTTCTTTGGCAAATTTGAGTATCGGCTTTTATCAATACCGATGACTTGAATAGTGCTCATAATTGAACAAACATGAATATGTGGCTACGATGAGGCCAAATGAAGTTGCATAGACAATATGTGAACTTTTTGCATCTCGTTGTGATTAGCCAATTAGAAAATTGATTCAGTTGTGATGAACGTTGCACACTAGCGAAAGTGTGGAGTCTTGTTTGACGTTGGTGTAAATGCCTTGAGTGATGAGCTTACCTTGAACTATGTATAATGACACCTAGAATTTGCCCCGTTGGTCCGGTCGACTATGTGAGGCTATCTCTTGATATGATCTTAGGCAACTTTGATGAGTGTGAGACAATTTGACATTATACCTCTTTTTGTGGCCTACCTTGTGAATGTGTGGACCTCTTTTGAACACTCCTTAAGCCTTATCCTTTTCTTGGAAGAAACTTGATGAAATTGTAATCTTTCTTAATCCATTACCCATAATCCTCATGATTTGTGGTTTGTTTGAATAGCCAACTTAAGCCAAAAGCCTAAGTTGGGGGTGTGGTGAAAAGAGAAGGGAAATCAAGGAGTGCAAGAAAATCCCCTTTTACCCATGTTTTGAGAAATATAGAACCTCTCCATACAAAAAAAAAGATGAAAAAGAAGAAAAGAATGCAAAAGAAAAAGAAAAAGTTGTGGAATAAAGTTATGAAAATACAAAAAGAAATGGGGTTTCCAACAAACCATGGAAAGTGAATAATGGGATGACTTGTATGCACAAATGAAACTAATGAGGAAAAGGAAAGGAAGTGTTGTTCACACCACATTTCATGAGCATAAAAGTCAGTGAGCCTAAATGACCATACCTTTGCACTCAGCCTCATTACAAGCCTTGAAAAGACCTTTTTTATCTTGAGTAAGCTGAAGCAAAGGTCAATTGGAAAATACGGGCAAACCTATGGGTGAAGTCATACATTGTGTTTCATCTTCGTGAGTGTGAGAGTTGTATTTGATTCCGGAGCTTTAACTTGTTAAACCATTATGTGTCAATATGGAATCATTCTTTGTGTGAGGGCATTTCATCACTTTTGTGGAGCTTGAACTTGCATTTGAAGCAAGTACTGTGAGATTGAGAATTTTTTATAATGGTGAGTCACAACTTGAGTCTTTGAGTACACAATTGATCCATGCATGAGTAAGTTGATTCTTGTTGTTTGCATTCATGATTGAGTCTTGTGTAGCACTGTTTGAGACATCCGTTTTGAACTGCTGAACTTGAGGTTTACTTGAGGACAAGTAAAACTTTAAGTTGGGGGTGTTGATGAGTCCATGAATTAGACTCATTTAGGGCTTTATTTTAATAGATTAAGTGTCCTCAAATACATATTTTGTCTCAATAACTGATGTAAATCCTTGGTTTTCAGGTATTTAGACTTAAGGACAAACATGGACACTATCGAGCAAAAAGGAATAGGGCAACTGAAAGAACAAAGAAATAAAGGCCTGAGGATTGCCTAACCCAATAGGCGAGTCACCGAAGTGCCTTAGTATCGCCTAATGTTCCAGTGTGCAATGCCTTGAAGGAAAATACCACGTAGGCGACGAAGAGGAGCAGTCGGCGTGTCACCGAACAGTTACGTGAAGCAGTGCTATATCGCCTAATGATACAAAACGCGAAGTTGCTGAAGGGAAGAGCAAACGGCGATGGAATATACCAAAGGGCGGATCACCGAGTGGATCGGCGATCCCAACTAACTGCGTCGCATTATCTTTCGCAGCACAGTTTTTTTACAACTATAAATACTTGTTTAAAATATTTAACTTAGAATGGGAGACTGATGCTATTTTAGAATACCAAACATTATTTTTAGCTTTACAACTCAATTTTTGGAGACATTGTTCCTTAGATTTGAGGATTTTAAGATTTCCAATTCCAAGAAATTGGAAGTGGGTATAGAAGATTCTTCATCTTTGACTTGTGTAAAGACATTTTCAATCGTACCCGCTTGATGGAAACATTTTTCAGTATCGATTTCTATCACTTTACTATGTCTAGCTAAAACCCTAATTCTTAGGGTGTGATTATGTGAATATGGGTTGAATTTACTGCTGGGTATTACTAATTAATAGTTTATTTGTTGTTTAAAGGTGATTTCGTTTAGTAGTTATAGTTGAATTTAATGGGTTGTATTTGCAAATATAATCTTAACTTCGTGTTTTTGGCTTGCTCGAGAGAGAGGTTTTAAAACCAAAACTTCTGAATAGATAGTCTGTGGTTATTGGGTTGTCGTGGGTTCAGCTCGAGAGAGTGAATTCTAAACCCTATCCCACACATTCAACTTGAGAGAGTGAATGAATTAAAGCAAAGATTGTGCTTAATTGCTGCTTATCGGTGTTTGAGAGAAACTAATTTGATTCGGGGTAAATTGTTCGAGAGAAAATATATCCCCACTAAAGTCTAGCTTAGTTACCAATTTATAGTGATTTCCTATTAATTTCAATTACCAGGTTGTTTACCTTAGCCCATATTCCTATCACATCCCAAGAATCCCGTCTCCATATTCGTATTTTAGTGTTTAGTTGTCGTTTTAGTTGAATTTTGATTACAAAACACCCTATTCGATAATTGACACTTGTGTCCCCCCCTAATTTCATATGTTTTTCTTCGTATATGTCTTTCGATATAATTGACTAGAGAGAATTTCTTGTTTTTCCACTGATTCTCGACTACAAACCGCTCCCTTTGGACTCGACCCCAACTCACTAGTTGGGTTATATTACTATTGAACGATCGTGGACGCTTAGTATTGCATAAAGCATCCGGATACGTCTATCAAAATGGCGTCTGAATTCACACCAGCAGTCTTGATTTTATATTTATACATGTCCATCGTTTTTTTGTCATTGAGTTGTGCTTGGATTTGGATTGCATTATCGCCTAGCATTTCAATCTTATTTTTATCGGCATTAAAGGTTGCTTTTACGAACCCCGAGTCAATTTTTGAGAAGTTGTGCACTCATTTGAGAAAATGTGCACTCATTTACGAGTTTACTTGAAGGCCTGTTTTAATATGAATATCTTGCCCGAAATGTGTATAGGGTCGAAATCTCGTAATTTTGCGCCTTAAAGTGAATTAAATCTTTAGGGGTTGTGTTTGCATGTTTATGGGTGCTATGGGTCTAGTCTTAATGTGAGTTGTGCATGCTTTGATTTTGATTTAGGGAGTTGCGGGGTTGAATTTGAGAAGTTGGGTTGAAAATATGCACGTTGGGTCATTTGGCAAGCTGGGTCGAGCTCGTCGAACCACTTGGTGGTTGGCTTAGTGTCCCCATCTCACTCTTAATTTCACTCTCTATGAGTTACTGGGTTCTGAAATTTTTGGCGAGAAGCCTAAGGTCGCCGAGGGCACTCAGTGACTTGCCGAAAGTCTTCTATCTCTCCCTTTGTCTGCTCTCCTGAGTCCTTTTTGCACTATAACTTTCAGCGGACTAACCCTTGTTCGCCGAAAGTTGTTTGTGATTCGCCACGTGGGTCGGCGAGTCTGTCTGCAACAGATTCTCAGTGCTTTTATTTAAAGTCTTCTAACTTTTTCCCGATATGTTACAGACATAACCAGACCCAAGGTTGTAGGAAGAAACATGACATCCCAAAGGAAAGCAAAGACGTTTGCACTTCACGACGATGCAGCTGCATCCAGGATCAAGGTCACCAAACCTCCCACAACGGGGGGGAAGGGGAAAGGGAAAGAAGCCCATTTATGATAGGGAGACTACTCCTCAAGGCCCCAATATTCCTTGATGGACCAGGGGATTTTATGCAGCTGTGCAGATCTTTATGGCAAATAGACCCTTGGCAGCTCCGAGTGGGTCTGATACTGATGCTCCTTCTGAAGTAACACCGGGCACTGATGCCCAGACAGATGAAGCGAATGGATAGACAGGATTCCCTCTTTTACCGCCTTCTCTATCGTACTTTGTGATTTCTAGATATTTTTGTTTGCATTTGAGGACAAATGACTTTATTTGTGGTGGGGTGACGACCACCTTTCTTTTGTAATTGATGTTTTGCTTATATATTTGGGCTTTGAGCTAAATTTGTGTGATACATTGCTTTTTGTGGATGATTGAGCTTGTAGCTCTTTATGCTTTAAATTGTAAATGATTTTTTACCCTTCTGAAAAATTTTGCCACCTCTTGTACGTATTTGAATGTGGCTGTTCTTAGGCAAATTTGAGTTTCGGTTTTGATCAATACTGATGACTTAAATAGTGCTCATAATCGAACAAACATGAATGTGCGGCTACGATGAGGCCAAATGAAGTTGCATACACAATATGTGAACTTTTCGCATCTCATTGTGATTAGCCAATTAGCAAATTGATTCTCTTGTGATGAACATTGCACACTAGCGAAAATGTGGAGTCTTGTTTGACTTTGGCGTCAATGCCTTGAGTGATGAGCTTACCTTGAACTATGTATAATGACACCTAGAATTTGCCCCGTTGATCCGGTCGACTATGTAAGGCTATCTCTTGATATGATCTTAGGAAAATTCGAAGATTGTGAGCCAATTTGACATTATACCTCTTTTTATGTCCAACCTTGTGAGTGTGAGAACCTTTTTTGAATACCCCTTAAGCCTAATCATTTTCTTCGAAGAAACTTGATAAGATCATAACCTTTCTTAATCCATTACCCATAATCCTCAAGATTTGTGGTTTTTTTGAATCGACAACTTAAGCCAAAAACCTAAGTTGGGGGTGTGGTGAAAAGAGACGGTAAATCAAGGAGTGCAAGAAAATCCCCTTTTACCTATGTTTTGAGAAAAATAGAATCCCTCTATACAAAAAAAAAAAAGATGCAAAAAAGAAAATAATGAAAAAGAAAAAGAAGGAGTTGTCGAATAATGTTATGAAAGTACAAAAAGAAAAGGGGTTTCCAACCGACCATGGAAAGTGAATAATAGGATAACTTGTGAACATGAATGAATCTGATGAGGAAAAGGAAAGGAAGTGTTGTTCACACCATATTTAATGAGGATAAAAGTCACTGAGCCTAAATGACCATACCTTTGAACTCAGCCTCATTACAACCCTTGAAAAGACCTTTTTGATCTTGAGTAAGCTGAAGCAAATGTTAATTGGAAAATACGGGCAAACCTATGGGTGAAGTCATACATTGTGTTTCATCTTTGTGAGTGTGAGTGTTGCATTTGATTCCGGAGCTTTAACTTGTTGAACCATTATGTGTTAATGTGGAATCACTCCTTGTGTGAGGGCATTTGATCACTTTTGTTGAGCTTTAACTTGCATTTGAAGCAAGTATTGTGAGCTTGAGAATCTTTGATAATGTTGAGTCACAACTTGAGTCTTTGAGTACACAATTGATCCGTGAATGAGTAAGTTGATTCTTATCGTGTGCATTCATGATTGAGTCTTGTGTAGCACTATTTGAGACATCCTTTTTTAACTACTAAACTTGAGTTTTACTTGAGAACAAGCAATAGTTTAAGTTGGGGTGTTGATCAGTCCACGAATTGGACTCATTTGGGCTTTATTTTAAGAGATTTCGTGTCCTGAAATGCATATTTTGTCTCCATAACTGATGTAAATCCTTGAATTTCATATATTTAGACTTAGGGACAAAGCATGGACACTATCGAGCAAAAAGAAACAAGGTAGCTAAAAAAACTAAGAAATGAATGCTTGAGGATCGCCTAACCCATTAGGCGAGTCGCCGAAGGGCCTTAGTATCACCTAATGTTCCATTGTGCAATACCCTGAAAGAGAAAATCAAGTAGGCAATGGAGAGGAGCAGTCGGCGTGTCGTCAAACAGTTTTGTGAAGCAGTGCTATATTTCCCAATGATACAGAACGTGAAGATGCTAAAGGCAAGAGCAAAACGGCGATGGAATATATCAAAGGGTGGATCGCCGAGTGGACCAGCGATCCCGACTAACTGCGTAGAGTGATCTTTCGCAGCATACTTTTTGACAACTATAAATACTAGTTTTAAATATTTAGCTTAGAATGGGAGACTGATGCTATTTTAGAATACCAAACATTATTTTTAGTTTTAGAACTCAGTTTTTGGAGACATTGTTCCTTAGCTTTGAGGATTTGAAAATTTCCAATTCCAAGATATTGGAAGTGGGTATTGAAGATTCTTCATCTTTGACATGTGTAAAGACATTTTCAATCGTAACCGCTTGATGGAAACATTTTCAATTACCCGGTTGTTTACCTTAGCCCATATTCCTATCACATCCTAAGAATCCCGTCTCCATATTCGTATTTTAGTGTTTAGTTGTCGTTTTAGTTGAATTTTGATTACAAAACACCCTATTCGATAATTGACACTTGTGTCCCCGCCTAATTTCATATGTTTTTCTTTGTATATGTCTTTCGATATAATTGACTAGACCGAATTTCTTGTTTTTCCACTGATTCTCGACTACAAACCGTTCCCTTTGGACTCGACCCCAACTCACTAGTTGGGTTATATTACTATCGAACGATCGTGGACGCTTAGTATTGGATGAAGCATCCAGATACGTCAATCAAAATGGCGTCTGAACTCATACCCACTGTCTAGCTTTTATATTTATACATTTCCACCATATTTTGGTCGTTGAGTTGTGCTTGGATTTGGATTGCATTATCGCCTAACATTTCAATCTTATTTTTATCGGCATTAAAGGTTGGTTTTCCAAACCCTGAGTCAATTTTTGAGAAATTGTGCACTCATTTGCAAATAATCTTATCGTGTTATCGTGTGTTGAGCCTCTCTGGTAGGAGTAGTTTACTTTAGGCCGGTTTTAATTTGAATATCTTGCTCGAAATATGTATCGGGTCGAAATCTCATAATTTTGTGCCTTAAAGAGAATTAAATCTTTAAGGGTTGTGTTTGCATGTTTATGGGTGTTATGGGTCTAGTCTTAATGTGAGTTGTGCATGCTTTGATTTTGTTTTAGGGAGTTGCGGGGTTGAATTTGAGAAGTTGGGTTGAAAATAGGCACGTTGGGTCGTTTGGCGAGCTGGGTCGAGCTCGCCGAACCACTTGGTGGTTCGCCTAATGTCCTCATCTCGCTCTTAATTTCTTTCTCTATGAGTTGCTGGGTTCTGAAATTTTTGGCGAGAAGCCTAAGGTCACCTAGGGCACTCGATGACTCGCCGAAAGTCTTCTCTCTCTCCCTTTGTCTTCTCTCTTGAGTCATTTTTGCACTATAACTTTCAGCGGACTAACCATTGTTCGCCGAAAGCTATTGGTGATTCGCCACGTGGGTCGGTGAGTCTGTCTGCAACAGATTCTCAGTGCTTTTGCTTAAAGTCTTCTAACTTTTTCCCGATGTGTTACAGACATGGCCAGACCCAAGGTTGTAGGAAGAAACATGCCATCCCGAAGGAAAGCAAAGACGTTTGCACTTCACGAGGATGCAGTTCCATCAAAGAGCAAGGTAGCCAAACCTCCCACAACGGCTGGGAGAGGAAAGGGCAAAAAACCTATTTATGATAGGGAGACTACTCCTCAAGGCACCAATATTCCTTGATGGGCCAAGGGATTCTATGCAGATGTGCAGAACTTTATGGCAAATAGACCCTTGATAGCTCCGAGTGGGTCTGATACTGATGCTCCTTCTGAGGCAACACCGGGAACTGATGCCCAGACAGATGAAGCGACTGCGTAGACAGGATCCCCTCTCTTACCCCCTTCTCTGTCGTACTTAGTGATTTCTAGATATTTTGTTTGCATTTGAGGACAAATGACATTATTTGTGGTGGGGTAAGGCCCACCTTTCTTTTGTGATTGATGTTTTGCTTATATATTTGGGCTTTGAGTTGAATTTGTGTGATACACTGCTTTTTGTGGATGATTGCACTTGTAGCTCCTTATGCTTTAAATTGTAAATGATTTTTGACCCTTCTGAAAAATTTTGCCACCTCTTGTACGTATTTGAATTTGGCTGTTCTTTGGCAAATTTGAGTCTCAGTTTTGATCAATACTGATGACTTGAATAGTGCTCATAATCGAGCAAATATGAATGTGCGGCTACGATGAGTCCAAATGAAGTTGCATAGACATTATGTGAACTTTTTGCGTCTCGTTGTAATTAGCCAATTAGCAAATTGTTTCTCTTGTGATGAACATTGCACCCTTGCGAAAGTGTGGAGTCTTGTTTGACTTTGGCGTCAATGCCTTGAGTGATGAGGTTACCTTGAACCATGTATAATGACACCTAGAATTTTCACCGTTGGTCCAGTCGACTATGTGAGGCTATCTCTTGATATGATCTTAGGCAAATTTGAAGATTGTGAGCCAATTTGACATTATACCTCTTTTTATGGCCTACCTTGTGAGTGTGTGAATCTCTTTTGAACACCCCTTAAACCTAATCATTTTCTTGGAAGAAACTTGATAATATTATAACCTTTTTTGATCCATTACCCATAATCCTCATGATTTGTGGTTTATTTGAATAGCCAACTTAAGCCAAAAAACTAAGTTGCGGTGTGGTGAAAAGAGAAGGTAAATCAATGAGTGCAAAAAAATCCCCTTTTACCCATGTTTTGAGAAAAATAGAACCCCTTGGACTGTCTTTCTATCATGCATAAGAAAGACTTGAGTACTAAAAAAGCATTTGATTTAGTAGTCAACAAATAAGTCCAAGTCCCTCTATTAAAATCATCCACAATTGTGAGAAAGTATTTATAACCATTATAAGTAGGAACCTTATAGGGACCCCAAATATCAATGTGAAGAAGATCAAAAATTCCTTTACTCTTAATATGACTAATTGGAAATTGTAGTTTGGACTGTCTTGCTAAGGGGCACAAAGTGCAAGTGCATTCAAAATTTCATGAAAATGAAATTGAACTGATATATTTCATTGCATTGAAAGGCAAATTCTCCAATATTATATGCCATAAAATACATCATTTGTGGTTTAGCTGAAATAGGGACATAAATTTAATCTAGAATAGAATGGGAATTAAATCTCTTGGAAAACAAAACTATTGAATCTGAAACATAATGAGAATTAGCTCTCTTAGGAAATGAAACTATTTTTTTGTAGCAAGAGGTTGAGTGCCACTAGGCTCTAAAATGTATACTTTATCTTTGACTTCAACAAGAACTTAAGGGCTCTTCAAGAAAGGGCCCTGCAAAAGACAACAAGTAGATGTGAACGTGATGACACACTTGAAAGATAGACATAGTTTATAAAGTGAGAGTAAATTATATCTGAAACTTGGGATATGAAGGACATTTGTGAGTATAAAATCAGGCAAAAGAGAAAGAGATCATGCATGGGTAACCTTTACTCTAGATGAATTAGGTAACCTGACCATTACAGGCTTGGGTAATGGAATGAGAGATAAAAAAAGATTTAGAATCAAAGAACATATGTTCAGAGGCCCTGAGTCAATAATCGAAGATTTAGAATTTGAATTATCTACTGAATAACAAGGGAGAATGTTCAAAAAATATACCAGCAGACGAGTTGACAGTGACTTATAAACCAACAAGTTTTCCTTCTTGAATATGTTTTAAGATATCAACAAGTTGAGTGAATTGATTTAGAGAGTTGTTGAGAAACATTACGATTCTCAAAAGAAGCAAGAATATATTGATTCTCATCTGGTTCTTCCATTGAAGTTGCAGAGTCACTTCTCACAGTTTCTTGAAATTTCTTGGATTTGGTGAACTTAAAACTACTGGAAAACCTATTAGCCTGTAACATTTATCGTAGTCTGATTATTCATCATACAATAATTGCAAAATTGGTTGCTTTTCTTTCTTTTGTAAGATGTGTTTCCTTTGAGATAAGTATTTCCAGGCTTCTGTTGATAGTTAAATCCAAATCCACTTATCTGTTGAGTGTTGAGTTGATTTTCTGAGATAGCTGATTTTTCTACCATGAAGGAAGAGTTATCTCCAAAACTGAGAAGATAGATGAATTTCTATCTGATTTTCATCTTGCATCAAAAGAGAATATACATAGTTCATAGTGGGTAATGGATTAAGCATAAGAATATTGCTTCTGGCTGGTGCATAGGTATCAGTCATTCCCGTGAGGAAATGAATGGGCCTCTCATCTCATTTGAATTGAATCATCTTCTTTTTTCCTTCACATGAACACTCACAAGTGCAAAGCATATTAGTGTTTAGAGTGTCTAACTCATCCCATAACATTTTCATCTTGGTGAAGTATCCAATAATATCAGTAGATCGTTGGACTAAATCTGTTAATTCTTTCTGTAGATGATACAATTTTGACCCATTGGGCTGGCCCAAATCTATGTTCAAGATCTGACCAAAGATCTTTGGTTGTTCTGGAATAAAGAAAACTGGAAGAAATATCTTTAGAAAGAGAATTTAAAAACAAAGGTGTTACCATATAATTGCAACAACTCCAGAGTTTAGAGGTCAAATCAGTCAAGGTTGGAACGGGACAAGCTTCATCTATGAAGCCCAACTTGTTTTTGCTGAGAGAGATAAGAATAGACCTTCTCGATCTTGGATATCCTTTGCCATCAAAAGGAGTATTGACCAGGACCATTCATGGTACATCAGATGGATGAAGAAAGTAGGGATGAGGATTTTCAATGGTGATTCCATTGTCTTGTTGAACACTTGTATTAGGAGTGCCTTCGGTGCTCTCAGCAGTGGAGTTTGGCATCTTTATAAGGAATAAAGAAAAGAATAATCGAAGAAATTAAAAATATATGAGCTAACATATGTTACTGCTCTGATACCATGTAGAAATATAGGAGAGAATGTATGGAAATTTTTATGTATTTCCTTATGATCATTGTATAGATTTCTACCATTATTTATACATGTAATTGCTTAAAGGAAATGAAAAATAGAATTAATGTACTTACTCTAATTCTGGATTATTTTATTCTTTACTATATATACAATTATTCTTTTTATCGTTGTGTATCTTGCGAGCTGTGTATAACTTGTGAGTTGTCAATTTCAATATCAGATCAATTCAAATCAGATGAGCCCAATAGATAGCTGGCCCAACTTGTCTGTAAGGAGTCCATTCTCCTCTTTCTTATATTGGGTCTACAATGTTAACAGGAGTGGTTCCTTTTTGTGTGAATGTCGCCTCTTATCTCCAACATCATCCAAGGTAAGATTTGACCTTAGAATTTCATAACTTCTTCATCTTAACACAAATTAATACCTTTCACCGATTGAATCCATATGTTTTCAAGAAAATCCACCTCTAAGGTTCAAGAAATGAATTCTTGCCATCTTTTCCTCCAAAGATCGCACTTTTCTCAAGAATTTGGAGCGCATAAGGTATGTAAGGCTATCATAGTGTAACACCTCATACCCGAAATAGGATAATGAAACAAATTTCCACAAGTTACCGGTGTAACCCACGGCCCGTGGAAGGGACCACGGACCGTAGGTGTGGTCCGTGGATAGTCTCCTTGGCAGACCAGAAAGGCCAGAACCACATCCTGATCACCAACGGACCGTTGGTAAGACCATGGTCCGTGGTTAGGGCCCATGGTTCGATGGACTAAATTCAACTCTCTAATGAACTAACGATGGTCCACCAGGACGGGCCATAGGTCAAACCACAGTCCGTTGACTGGGGTCCGTTGGTGGTCAACTGGCAGTTATTTTCAGGGTCAGTTGGGTCTTTTCCTAATTAATTAGTTCCTATACTATGCCATTTTTCCTATGTTTATGACCCCTATATAAGTCTTTTTACCCCCAAATTTCCCAATAGAAATCATTCTCTCCAAACTAATCCAAAAAGAAAAACTCTCAAATAGTTCTCTCTCTAGAACTTGAAGAAGAAGAAGGATTCACCTAGGGTTTCAAGCTAAGGTCTCAATTCCTCCATTGAAGGCCAACATTTAGATTCAAGGTATGATAATTTTTATTCATGGAGTTCCCAAATTCCTCTATTTCAAAAGGTAGAATTCCCCAATTGAGTTAGCATTTTCTTCAATTGCCATGGGTTCTTTTCATTATTGATTTAAGTGATGGAATTATGAATTGATGAAATACTATGGTTTTATGATGTTTTTCCCTAGGAACTCATGTAATCCCCATCTTTTCAAGTTATGAATCATATGATATGGGATTTTGAGTATGAAGGAAGAATTTTATGAAATTAAGCATGTATTGCAAGCTTTACATAAATTTATGATGAAATTCATGTCTAACCCATGTTTTCTAAGTATTTATGATTGAAAGTGGGGTTTTAACCTCAAGAGGTAAATTATGGAATTATACATTTTCTTATGAAATCTATGTAAATGTTTTAAGGGTCCTTTGAGAGGAAAGTATCAATGATGATGATGTTGTTGTGTTGTTGAAAGGAAATTCTCATAAACACACTAGCATGATGTGAAAGGTTTTCTCACATAATAAGGATTCTTATGTTGAAAGGTTTTCTCACCTAAATGAATCAAAGAGTAAGAGCTATCCTAATGAAACTAGCTTGGATTGGTTATCCTAGGATACCTTTCCATGAATCATGAGATAACTCAAGACTTAACAAATATTCCGTGGGATTTATGCTTAGCACCGAGAGGATATTGATATGAGATGGAAGTTCTCCCATAGTAGAGGCCGGGTTTCTAGAAGCAATCTCTTAAGATGGAAGCTCTCCCGAGTAGAGGTCGGGTTTCTAGTAACAATCTCCTTATCCCTTAAACTATGTGCCCCCATAGGATGATTAGCTAGTGGATCCACTTAAGCTAGAAGTTCATGGTCCTTACCTTGGCAACTAGGACAACTCTTTTCGGTGTGGGAGACATCGAGGGGATCATGTTATAGCTCACATGGTTTCAATGTAGGTTAAGGTTAATTCCCCACAACAAGATTAATAATGAATTAAGGTTACTTCAAGAAGTATCGCATATGAATTCAAAGGTTTAAAAGATAATTTTAACTTGCATTGACCATGATTTTATCACTTATGTTTTCTATATCTTTCATATCATGTTTTTTCTTGGTCAATTGCATGTCATGAAATGAAATGTCCCTTTTAGCATGTTTTAAATGTTTTATGCATGACTAGCATGCTTGATACATTGTTTTGTACTAAAACATACTCTTGCCTATATTTTCCCTAAATGTAGGGTCCGACAGTCAGGGTCATCAGTTTTGTGGCTAGAGGTAGACTTGAGATTTCCCGAGCTTTGGTGAGTCCTCATGCTTCGAGGATAGACTTTCATTGTTTTAGTTTCTTTCTTGTATTTCACTTTTGGACATGATCTATGGGCTAGGCCCAATTTCATTCTATTGTATTAGATGGCTATGATGAGACAAGTGTTTTAGACTTCCGTTTTTCTTTTATAAAAATGTTTGGACTTGGACTATTGTTTAACTCTTATTGTTCTATTTCTTATGTTATGAGAGCTAAGTAGCTTGTATGGAGTCCTTTGGGGTTCTATATGCCATGTTACATCTAGGAGCTACCCCTGGGTCGTGACACATAGTGCGAAACTAAGTTCTTTCTCATGCTCTAAATCTATGATTTCAATTAGTAAGATCAAAGCTAGGGGTTTTACCCAATGCCTATGATTTTCACATTCCTTTATTTCGAATGTTGTTCGTTGTTGATTCCATTATTGAATTTACTATATTATATCTTGACTATGATCCTTGAATTATTTAGGGTTCATGCTATTCTACCACATGTCCCTCTTTTTATTAACCAAAGTTATTTGAAAACTTGGTCATAGGATTTTATATACACTGTTTTCATGAAAGAAGTAAGATCAAGATTTTCAAAAAGTATTCTTGTTTCAAACTTCGAAGTGCATCATTTCAAGAAAGAGTTCAAGAAAATATATTTTGCATTTAAGATGCATATTTTAGAAAGAATGTTTAGAATGTTTGTTAAAGAAAGCATACCTCAATTTTGAGAATGCATAGTCTTATGTTTTTCAGAAAAGTATAGTCAAGTTTTAAAGTAAAACTCAATTCAAATCAGTTTAGTTTTAAAGAAGCATTATTGAGCATAGACCAGGAGTTTCGGATTATCAGTTTTTCCCATAAAGTGAAACCTTTACCCTAAAAGGGACATCATACAGTTATTGAGCATTAATGCATTATTTTGAGAGTAGTATTGAGCATCGAGTGAGTTAAGTGTTCAAATAATCCAATCCCCATAATTACGTCACCAGCGTAGGATAGGATCGTGTCATTGATTGGGCGACTCCTCAAAAGCCCCTGGTAAGGACTTAGAGATTGAATCCATTAGTTTAGTTCGTCTTATACCCTAACAAAGTATAGGATGACTCTGGCAGCATGGGCAAGAAGTTGCATCATCATGATGCTCAAAGTGATGGTTGTTTGTTAGAAAAAAATTCCCCAAGAAAAGTATAGTTATATTATTTTCAGTATTTGTTATTATGCATATTTCTAGTCATACAGTTTCATGTTAAATTACACACACATGCATTATTATTTAGTTGACTTTATTTCGGAGAATCTTTAGAGTTATTAATTTAGCTCAATATATTCAGCTTTAGTTGGTTGTTTCTTTCAGCTATTTTACATACCGTACATTCCATATACTGACATCATTCGACGTTGCATCTTTCAATGATGCAAATTCAGGTAATCAGAATCGACAACAGACGTATCAATAGAATCACTTTCATCTAGCTTTCGTGAGACCTTTAAGCTTTTGGATGACTCTAGCTTATCCCGAGTATAAATATTTATTAGATGTTGTTATTAGAATATTCAAGTAGCCTGGGGTCTTGTCCCGATAACCTATCTTCTGTATGTTACAGCTTTATAGACAACTTAGTTGACTTTTATTATCAGTTGTTTTATCAATATCTTATTTAAGATTTATTACTTATAAGTGGTTAAAGTTATTTTCTACAACTATTGCATGTCCTCATTTAAACAGCTTCAGCATATTTATTTCGTCTAAATTTTAGTAGTAAGTCAGGCCAAGAATTCACTTGAGACTAGAAATGGTTCTTAGTACCAGCCACGTCCAGGATATAGGCTCGGCACGTGAAATTATTAGTTCTAGTAAACAATTAAATTATGTAATATATAAGAATTCAAAAATAATTCCACGTAGAGAAGGTCACAGAACCAAGATATTTTTTTAAAGGGGCTCACTTGTTTGAGATGTATATTTATTTTCTTCGTTCAAAAAAAAGTACATTGCAAATGCATGTATATATCAAGTTATTATTTTTTTTTAAGAGGAAAGAAATAAGTGACACCTGAAATGTCCTAAATTTTCAAAAAGACACATTAACTATGCGAGCATCCTATTACCCGACTAAAAAAATTTCAAGTGATATTATTACATCATTTTTCGGCCAATTTCAGATTTCAAAAAGCAAGTGTTATCACGCACCATTCATTACGTGACACATGTTGATTTAATTTAGACTATATTTTTTTTTCATTTTAAGTTTTTCTTTATCCATTTTTTCTCTCTCTTACTTTTTGACTTATTTTATTTTTATTACTTTTATTTTAATTTCATCTTACATTTCACTTCACCGTCCATCTCACCCCACTTTCAAGCTGACATCCTTCCTCCATTTGCTTTATTTATTTCTTTCTTGTTTACCTCTCACTCTAATCCTTCCCCCACCAACGTCAAGCTACATCCCTCCCCACTTTCTTTTTTTTTTCCTTTTTTTCTTCAATCAAATTTCATTCTTTCAGTGATTTTTTTCTTTAAAAAGTTATATTATTTTCTAAACTTTGTTGAGTTAGGGATAAAAAAACTAATTTATTTTTCTAAGAAAATTCAAAATTTTCAAAGTATCATCAATTCATTTATCTTCTTTTCATGTAACTTCAAAATTAGAAATCATAATTTTGAAAGAATCAATAAATTCCCAAGAAATTGAAAGACCTTGATTGAAATCCGGATAAAAATTTAAATGATACCTCTCAATCATCTTGACATCTAATGGGTTTATCAAATTGTTCGAAATGTAAAAAAAAAATTAGATAAAAGTTTAAAATTGACAAGACATAAACTACTAATAGTAAAAAAAAAACAGAGGGTGGAATTGTGGTAAAAATGGTGATATTGAAATTGATGAGTTTTAATGGAGATGACAATAAATTTTGGAAGAAGAAAGAAAAAAAAGGGAGGAAAAAAAACAAAAAAAAGTTTAAATAATTTTATAAAATAAGAAATTATATTCTATAACAAAATACCTATAAAATTAAAGTTATATTCATTATCTTAGGTTACTCACGTTCTTTTAAGAGAGTGCATATACTCTCTATGCCAGGTGGATAAAAAATGATGTAATAATATCAACTCAAGATTGTTTAGGGGATTTTAGGACGTCTGAATAGTTAAGGGTCTTCTTGAAAATTCGGGAAAACTTGAGGTCTCACTTTATTTCTTTTCTTTTTTAAAATGAAAATACATATATTTTTACATCATTGTTAAAAATTAGTGCATCTTCAATGTTTTACTGTTTTACTTCTGCACTGTTTAGTTTACTTTGTCAAATAAATCAGTTCCTATTTCGAAGGAAGTTTATCGTGATAGGAGTCTTAGTAATTTATTAGTCATTTTAGTAGCTGAATTTAGTGGCATATCATATACAGCTGCTGCGTATCTGCTGTAAAAATAAAGAGCCTTCAGTTCAAAAAAATAAAGTTCTTCTATGTTCCATTTCTTATTCAACCGTTCCACTTGTTCTTTCTTTTCTCTGCGTGTGCTTTTGTTTTATGGTATCAAGAGCCAGGTTATTGGCTTGAAAGTTCTTTCCTTCTTCTTCTCTATCAAGTTTGTTAATTCTTGTAGGAGGAGATTGAAAGTTGCAGAGAAAAAAGTTTGTGCAGTATGAAGTCGGCAAATGGGGGAAATAGTTCAAACACATAGTTTGGTGTCGAGAAGCTTCTAGGGACAAACTACAAGTACTGGATAATGTGTATCGAGTCTTGCCGTCAAAGTCAAGACTTTTGGGATCTTATTACTGGTGCTGAAGCCGAAATTCCAGAAAATACTCTGGAAAATTCAGAACCACGGAGAAAAATGGAAGTTCAAATGTGGTAAATCACTTTTTTCTTTTGAGAACATAAATTGGAAAAGAGCTCATCGATCATGTACGTGATGTTAGTTCACCAAAAGAAGTCTGGGAGATACTAGAGCGATTGTTTACTAAAAAGAACACCGCTAGGCTACAACTGTTGGAAAATGAATTGGCAATGCTAACACAAGGAGCTATGTCTATTTTTGAATATTTCTTACGAGTTAAAGCTATTTGTGCTGAAATTTCAGAATTAGATCCCGGTGAGAAAATTGGTTAAGCAAGATTGCGACAATTTCTTATTCGAGGATTGAAGAAGGAGTATTATTCGTTAGTCACCTCCATCCAGGGCAGGACAAAATAACCTTTAGTTGAAGAATTTAAAATTTTGCTTTCCAACCAAGAGGCATTGGCAAAGCAAATGGCAAGAAGCCTTGAACCAGATGCAACTCTCATTTCAAGGGATAAGAATAAAAAGAAAACACATCATTTGAAAGTAGGAACACTGAAAAATAATCAAATAGTGAAAAAGCTATAGGTGGCAACTTTGTTAATAGGAAATGTTATAGATGTGGTAAAATTGGACATATCAAGAAACACTGTAGAGTGAAGCTCTCAAAAGCAAATATTGCAAGTGAAAAAGATGGAAATGAGAAACTCAAATGGGAGCAGTGCTTCACTATTAAGGTTACTGAACGGAGGAATGATGATGTTGTACCCGTTCAAGCTCTCATCAATAATGATAGTTGCAAACAAGAATGGATCTTTGATTCTGGTTGCTCACATCATGTAACCGGAAATCATTCTCTTCTTTCAGAGTTGCGTCAACACAAAAGAGAACAAGTAGTTGTTACAGCGGATAAC